>NQII01002386.1:146225-166382 GCA_002778355.1 Clitarchus hookeri
TATATATAAAATTTGTAAATTACTGATTTTTTACTGTTTGAATCAGTAGATTTAGTTTAACTGAAGTGATTAGTTGTTTATTTTAGATTCCGGATTGAGCAGTTTCAACTGGCAATCAGTAACTATTTACTGATTGAGATTCAGTTAGAAGAGAAAGACTCTTTTTCTACCAAAATCGGTAGTTCCTACACAACGAAGAACGCCGTGATTATATTTCGCACTCGACCCCTTGCCACGAGTGAGTGAAGGCAAAGTGTGTTTAAGACGCTACAATCGTTGTCCACATTTTTAGAATATATTGCAAATTTTTTTTTAGTTATGATACGGAAATATGATAGAAAAAATATATATTTCCAAAACGAATGGAAGGAACTAGTGAACTGGGGGCTGCGGTGGCTGAGCGGTTAGACTGCTCGCCTCCCACCAAAGGCGAACCGGGTTCGATTCCCGGAGGGGTTACTCCCGAATTTTCGCAAGTGGGAATCGTGCCGGACGATGCCGCTGGTCTGCGGGTTTTCCCGGGAGTCTCCCGATTCCCCAGCCCCTGCATTCCGGCGCTGCTTCATACTCACCTCACTTCACCCTCATCAGCTCTCAAGACCTCGATGTTAAGAGCCGCCCAAAACCTTACTATTACTTCAACCGAAGCACAAAACGCTTGTGATGCGTGACATATCTAAGAAACAGCCAAAATACTTCGCACATGAAGTGATTTTTCAAAAGTTTTATTCGAAAAATCTGGGTAAACCGTGAACATACCTACTATATAGCTACCATGGATGTGTTGGGAAGAGCTTCGCCATTCGCGCTCTCTCAGTGGGCTTATATAATGACGTGGATCATTCGCAAACAATTTATTACAGTCTTAAGTTACTTGTTCTGATGTCTTACTTTCTATAAGTAGTCTTGTTCTTACAGGAAATATCGAAGCCGTAAGTGTTCGTTATCTTACTTAAAACATATATACTACGTTTCGCATCTTGCCTTCAACAAAGCCATTGCAGAGTTGGGCGAGGAATGACTAAATGCAGCGGAATTTTCTGATTATTTACGGTCGCAGTTGCCAACTCCGGTTCATAAATTATGAATCATCGTGCAGGCGAGGGTCTGGTTCGTAGCGTCACCCGTTAATCCTCCACACCCGTGTGACGCAAAATGATGACGGCCTTCCGAGACCACACGTGAAACTGAGGATAAGGACGGCCAACCAGTTGTAGGTTGTAGGCTAAGATCCCCTCCCCCCCCCCGGGCACAGAAGGTTCTTTACGTAAACTAAACACGAGCACTGAGATAAAGGGTCGTGCCAGCCAACAAAACACTTGTTTGTATAGGGCCAAAAACCATATTTAGTTCCCCCAACAAAATATCTTGTTTAGTAAACAAAATTTAAAAGGCAACTAAATTAATCTTGCTCATCTAAAAAAATACACGTTTGAATAAGCAAAACCTCTGTGTTGGGCCTGTCAACGAAATATTAAGTTGAATGAACTATATATATATAAGTAGGGCCAGTGACTTTTCGCGTAAAAATCGGAGCACACAGTAGACTTCGATACTATATACACACCTCGGCTGTTGTTATACCTCCGTTGGCTGCTGGTGCCGTGTCCGTCTTCGACCAAGCCGCTCGGGACTAAAGTAACTCCGACACTGAAACTTAGTGATTCGTGCGCAAACGGTTAACACGGGCCAGAACATTTTTTTAGACAATCGAAGAAGCTGGACGACCCTACAGTGCTTTGGACTGTATCTTGTCTCGAAATGTCACTGCTCCTACTAATATGAGTTATTCGTTTGGCCACTCATTTGTTTGGCTTGGATGGAAAATACAGCTGGAGAGTTTGTTATAGTTTGTTTGTATCAATTAGGATTCTAACAGTGTTGGTTAGTGCATTTACCGAAGCTTAATAATGGTATTAACATCCGAATAGAACAAGTTTAACAAGAAATTAAAAAATAAAGCTATAAGACTTGAAATACTTATTTAAGCATTTTATCCAGTATTTGAAATGTTTATATTTAAAAGCATTTAAATTTCATCAGTACTCACTTAGGCTGAGACTTATAGGGCGTATCGCCCGGGTGCAAACGATCTATAGGTTCGACTCTCGTTCGGGCTCAGAATTTTTTTTATGTTAATCAAAACTGTTTTATGTGCGTAGATCGAAACAAATCTTTAATCGCACTAACCGAACCTTTACTTGGGGCAACGAAATAAGAACAAAATAGCTTGGTTTTAAGAATGTAAGATTTCATTGCCCTACAATTAATTTGGTTGCGCCAAGCAAACTTTGTTCTATTCAACAAAACCTTTTTCTCAGCGAGGTAGACCAATTTTTCGTCTTCTGTGCATGTCGTCAACACTGAGTTAGCATCGCCAACACAACAAAAAATTGCCATGCCAGCAGTGATGGACATGTTTGCTTTTGTTCGGTTTCTCAACAGATCACACCTTTTACGTTGTTGCGAGACGCCAGGGGGGCATTTCCGAGTTCGTAAGGGGCGGAGGTCTTAATTAAAATAAAATAACTAAATCGACTTTTAATTTATTCACACAGCTATTATTTACAACATGAAAATATTTTCCTCCACTATTACTCTTGTTATTCTCAGCGAGTGCATGCCTATCTCAATTCTAATTTAAGTACTTACCAATGTGTCTATATTGGTTACAGTAACTTAATCCACACTCATTATTTACACATATTCAACCTGTCTGTTGCAATAATTCCATATGTCTTACACTCACGCATCCAGTTCAGCCTCACTCTTCATTGTACCGATGCTCGCAGTCCTCAGACTTCACTCCCGCCGGTCACTCTCGCCACCACTCGACGCTCTGCTGGCTCGTCGTCTACGCACACCTGCCTCTTAAGGTCGCACAGTCGTCCGAAATCTCAAAACTGTCGGCTCGGAGGTCAGTCGCAGCTTAAATAGTCTCGCTGGCCCTAATCTGGAATGTTCCACCCCGCCCCGAGTCACGATGAGAGAAGCTGGAGCATATTCCAGAACATTCTTTCAAAGATAACCTCCAGAAATTCTGTCCTCTGGAGGTCAGGAGCGCACGAGTTGCGGTAGGCTTATCGCGGCGGCGCGCAGCGGTGTATGCGGCAGCAAGCCTTTGAAAATTATCACGCGCTCTTAGGTTACTCGCGTGACCTTCACACACTCCTTCGCTCGCACGGGGTGGGTCAGTGGAGGCGATGAAAAGCAGCGACACCATGAAGATCTGAATGATATTCTTTATCTAGCTTGTGTATACTCCAGTTGCATTGAAACGAGGGTAGAGGAAGTGTTTAAACCTTTTCAGAGCACTTATTTACACATACAGTGTTCTAACCTCAAATCCTACCACGTTGTTTTTGATAATGCGGTTGGCAAAAAAGCAGTCCAGTGCTGGAACACTGAGAGCTCCTAACGTGAAGCTAGCTTGCGCACTCTGCTCCACGTTACCTCAGTGGTTAATTAAGATTTTTTAAAAATAAATTATTGAAAAAAAAGTTACTGCTCATAATTTTATATATTTTAACAGACAGTGGGACTGGTGCGGTTAAAGTGAAATTGGGAACGATTGAGAAAAAAAAGTTCCATGTCGTATGTCGTATTATAATTGTTACTCTTAAATTTTATTTTTAAATCGTAGTTCATATTTGTTATATATGTGTATATATNTATATATATATATATATATATATATATATATATATATGATAGAGAATTGTAGTCTGCTCACAGTATCTTCACACTGAAAAAATCACCCCTAGTATGACATGTTTAGATGTTTTAAAAATATACCATTCGTCACAAGCGTTTTATACGCCTGTTTAACATTAAAATACCTTATTTTTGGTTAAATTTAACTTTTACTTATATTTTAGCTATAACTTACAATATCTTATTTATAATTAATGTTAATTTAAAAACTAGAGAAAATACGCGTGTTGGTAATGCCAAGTTAAAAACAGTTCCCATGCAGAATTTTTTTAAAGAGAGTGCGCACAAATACGGTGCGTTGTCCCATTGGTGTAATTTTCTAAACTTGGTTATGATAGTTTTTCACGAGGCGGAGGAATATACTGAAAGTAGAACTTAAGCAGGGCTACGCAACATTTGGAAATAGCCATGAATAAATAGTATTTTAGTGACATATTTACGTTTGAAAAAAAAATCATAGCTATTCTTGATCAACGCATAAATAAAGTGAAAGGATAAACTGAAATATTAATTTTACACGTGGCGGAAATATGCAAAATTGGATGGAAAAGTAAATCCACCAAAGCAATCAAACATGAACAACCAATATACAGTATGCGGCTACACTAAAGTCTTGGAACTAACATTTGAAGAGATATTAGTGAGACGCATATATGACACAGTACTGCAACAAACGAAAACTCATTCTATAGCAAGGCTAAGTTTTTAGTTTATTCAGACGATAATTTTTTTTTATATAATTGTGATTATCTGAATCACCCGCTAGACTAGAAAGAAATGAACACCGAACAACCATTTGTATGCATAGAGGATAATCAGGAAGACGTGTGATCGAGTTTGCTGCTACAACCAGTTCAGGAAACCTTGGGGAAATGCTGACGCAAAATGAAGCGAACATGTGGCTCTGTCATTACAGACTAATCGTGCCGTGTGTTATTTTATAACTACAAGTCGTTTCCAGCCAGTTCTTTTTTATCAACCGTGCCTAGGCGTGATTAATCTTTTCCTTATTTATCCCCTCCAAGTGTGAAAACATTACTTAATTTTTATACTGCAGTGTGTTACTAGTTTGCATCGACGCACTACATAAATATGTATGTTTTACGCATTTGTTAAATTTTTATTTTTATTGTGTGCGCGTATGTGCAGTGAATATTTTATTCACTGTCACTCTTTAATATGCTTGCGATTCATCGCTCAGTCGACGAGAGCAACTGATTCCCAGATGCTAAACGTTAATCTGTGGTTTGAACTAGTGGAATTTATGCTTAGTGAGTTTGTTGTGCACAAGCTCTTGTTAACACGAGAATCAGCGGAATAGACTACAATTAATCAAGGCACCTAAATTAGTAGACTTCGTCGGTAAATCAGGGCCATTAAGGCACCCGTCTACCTGGTGCTTGAACTGCGTTGCAGAGTGTTCCAAATACACGATTTTCAACGAAACTATTAAGCGTGCGTCCAACGTGCTGATCTACGAAAAGAACACACAACACACACTTCAGACGAGAGCTGTTAAGTACTTTCAAAATATCACGTACGTTAGAAACATCAATTCAGAGTACTCCAAAACCGCTAAAAACTGCCTTTCCAAGGCGCTGTAGCTAAAAATGCACGCATCAGATACATACAAAACTACTATAGGGGCCTGCACTGAACCTTCCTAAAGACTTCCCACTAATAAAATAATATGGTCACCGCTGAAAGTCCCATAGGTACACGCAGCACGACGAGAACACTGCACGCCAGTTCAGAGCCTTGCGCTTAGCGGCGATGGCGTACTTGATGCGCGTGGCAGTGTCGCCCTTATCGCTCCCGCGCTTCTCGGCCTAAACGTGGGAAAAAGTTCCAGGTAGACGGGGGCCTTAAATGATAACGAGAATTCCAGTAATTCCAGGGGATACTTTATATTCCCATATCTTCTACTATTATATAGTAGGTTGAAGCACACGTCTATCATGACTTCAAAGGTTGGTGGATATCATCATGGTTGTGCTTGAAAATACAGTATATTCCTATCTAATGTTCATTTGCTCTTACAGTGTGTTCGGACAAACTTTTTTTTTTAAATTACATCTGTGATAACATAAATGCATTATGTGAGTCTAGGTTGTTCACGGTAAACTAATTATTTACGAAACAAACTTTTGAAGGAAAAAAGTCACACAGTACATGGTGCATCGCCCACTGACACGTAGATCCCAAGATAAGTTAAGTTGGCAACGAATTAATAGGAATGGTTCTGAACATTTAAGTGTAATGCTGATTGTCTTAACTCCAGCCCAGAAGCCAAGACAACGAGCCTGGCTATGGCCGCGAAAGCCAGCAAATTTTCCATTTGGGTGTAATTTTTTAATTTGAGGGTTTTAAAGGTTTTGTTTCATATACATTAAAGTAGGGGTTTGCATGTTAAAAACACATGTATACGGTTTCACGTGTGCAGCGCATGAATAAAGTGGTCAAGCCCACAGCAATGTTAATTTCACATATGGCGGTAGGATACAAAATAAGAAAATGAAGATCTTAAGCAGGACTTTAAAAAGTGCTCAGTCTACCTTGAAGAGCCTATGTCAAGGGGTAACTGTGTGCTGAACCACCCGCTGAGGTCTTACGAATGCGTTTGGGCCAAAGCAAATTATTCTAGCGTCGCTTAGGAGACAGTTACGGGGAATTTCCAGTAAAACATGTTCTCTAAAATCAATGGTTAAGGCGCCCGTCTACCTGGAGCTTTTTCCCACGTTTAGGCCGAGAAGCGCGGGAACGATAAGGGCGACACTGCCACGCGCATCAAGTACGCCATNAGGGGTAACTGTGTGCTGAACCACCCGCTGAGGTCTTACGAATGCGTTTGGGCCAAAGCAAATTATTCTAGCGTCACTTAGGAAACAGTTACGGGGAATTTCCAGTAAAATATGTTCTCTAAAATCAATGGTTAAGGCCCCCGTCTACCTGGAGCTTTTTCCCACGTTTAGGCCGAGAAGCGCGGGAGTGATAAGGGCGACACTGCCACGCGCATCAAGTACGCCATCGCCGCTAAGCGCAAGGCTCTGAACTGTCGTGCAGTGTTCTCGTCGTGCTGCGTGTACCTATGGGACTTTCAGCGGTGACCTTATTATTTTATTAGTGGGAAGTCTTTAGGAAGGTTCAGTGCAGGCCCCTATAGTAGTTTTGTATGTATCTGATGCGTGCATTTTGAGCTACAGCGCCTTGGAAAGGCCGTTTTTAGCGGTTTTGGAGTACTCTGAATTGATGTTTCTAACGTACGTGATATTTTGAAAGTACTTAACAGCTCTCGTGTGAAGTGTGTGTTCTTTTCGTAGATCATCACGTTGGACGCACGCTTAATAGTTTAGTTGAAAAACGTGTATTTCGAACACTCTGCAACGCAGTTCAAGCGCCAGGTAGACGGGCGCCTTAAACATGAAAGCGTGTCTCGGTAAAATAAATGCTGTGAGGAAATGAGTTATCCTCTCACTGGAAAAAAAAACTGCTAAAAGTGCTCCAAATCAGTGAATTTGACTGCAGATCCGTTTAAACTGTTCCAGTGAAATCAGTAAACTACTACTCATTGTTTTATTCGCTGGTATTCGCTGATTTAACAGCGATTTACACTGTTTTCCAGCCCATCGGACTGGCCTTGAACTAAAACATCAGTGCATTCCAGTTATTCACCAGTAGTTAACAGTTCATCAACTTAATGTTCAGTTATAATTTTCCACTCATTCAAACCAATGATGTACATTTAGATCGCAAAAACAGGTAAAAATAATTTATTTACGATTCTGACTTTTCAGTTTTGTCCTTTTTTTTATACGGCACTATGAAGTGTCTGTAATGATACACACATGCACACACACCTCTATATGAGCTTGCATGTTTTGAGGGCATTGACTGTGTTCTACTATCTGAAGACTGGCTTCATCCACTCCAAGTGTATATCAGAGGGCTTTAGAATCTCCTACACATACAGGAGACATCATAATTTGAGAACATACTTGACAAACTGTTAACCGTAAAATACACTTTCCACAAATCAGCTGAGTCTGAAGACTTTGTGAACAGCATTTCCTAATTAAGCAAGAGTATATTTATGTAGAAATCAGAGTTGTTCGTGCCTTACTGTTGGAAGTAGAAAGAAAACAGCCGCTTCGTTAACCGATTTCATTATTTCCAATGTGTGTATANTCAGCACGTTGGACGCACGCTTAATAGTTTCGTTGAAAATCGTGTATTTGGAACACTCTGCAACGCAGTTCAAGCGCCAGGTAGACGGGCGCCTTAAACATGAAAGCGTGTCTCGGTAAATAAATGNGAACACTCTGCAACGCAGTTCAAGCGCCAGGTAGACGGGCGCCTTAAACATGAAAGCGTGTCTCGGTAAATAAATGCTGTGAGGAAATGAGTTATCCTCACACTCGAAAAAAAAAACTGCTAAAAGTGCTCCAAATCAGTGAATTTGACTGCAGATCCGTTGAAACTGTTCCAGTGAAATCAGTAAAATACTTCACATTGTTTTGTTCGCTGGTATTCGCTGATTTAACAGCGATCTGCACTGTTTTCCAGCGCATTGGACTGGCCTTGAATTAAAACCTCAGTGCATTCCAGTTATTCACCAGTAGTTAACAGTTCATCTACTTAATTTTCAGTTATAATTTGCCACTCATTCAAACCAATGATGTACATTTAGATCGCAGAAACAGGTAAAAAAAATTTATTTACGATTCTGACTTTTTAGTTTTGTCCTTTTTTGTNCAGAAACAGGTAAAAAAAATTTATTTACGATTCTGACTTTTTAGTTTTGTCCTTTTTTGTATACGGCACTATGAAGTGTCTGTAATGATACACACATGCACACACACCTCTATATGAGCTTGCATGTTTTGAGGGCATTGACTGTGTTCTACTATCTGAAGACTGGCTTCATCCACTCCAAGTGTATATCAGAGGGCTTTAGAATCTCCTACACATACAGGAGACATCATAATTTGAGAACATACTTGACAAACTGTTAACCGTAAAATACACTTTCCACAATTCAGCTGAGTCTGAAGACTTTGTGAACATCATTTCCTAATTAAGCAAGAGTAGATTTATGTAGAAATCAGAGTTATTCGTGCCTTACTGTTGGAAGTAGAAAGAAAACAGCCGCTTCGTTAACCGATTTCATTATTTCCAATGTGTGTATANTTCGTGCCTTACTGTTGGAAGTAGAAAGAAAACAGCCGCTTCGTTAACCGATTTCATTATTTCCAATGTGTGTATATGTATACAAATAGTTCTCGCACAAAACTTCATTGACATTAGAGCGCATATTAGCGGTGCGTTGTCCCTTTTTGTGAAAATTTTCTAGACTTAGTTAAGTCTTTTTTGGCATGAGGCGGAGGAATATCCTGAAAGTAGAACTTGAGCAAGGCTTCACAAAAGTTGGAAGTAACCGTGAATGGAGAGTACACTGTAAAAAAAAAATTCTGGTATACTTGCAAAAAACTGTATTGGAAGTTTTTAACCTAGGCATTGTATGGGAATATTACCAAACATCAAAACTACAAAAGTAGGAACGTTCAGTATCACTACTATACAAAGTTGGGAACTTCCCTACGCATTTGACTGTTTCCTGNAACTACAAAAGTAGGAACGTTCAGTATCACTACTATACAAAGTTGGGAACTTCCCTACGCATTTGACTGTTTCCTGAGTAAATGTAGGAACGCTAACATGGATGCATGGGAAATAACTGTACCATATGCGCTTTCTCAGTATGCATCTACACCAATAGGGNTAGGAACGCTAACATGGATGCATGGGAAATAACTGTACCATATGCGCTTTCTCAGTATGCATCTACACCAATAGGGTAAATTTACAAATAATTTCTTAGAGTGTAGGTGAAGCATGACCTATTCCCCCTTGCAGTGCGGAAATTGATCATGTATTCACAAGTGGAAACGAGGCGAGCCATTCCAGGCAAAGTGCCTCGTTAACATGTGCAGCCTACATTTTCTCTCCCCGGTGGCGGACCGTTGATGGATGAGGAGGGGGGAGGGGTATTGGCCTCGATCGGAAACAATGGTGTAGCCAGACGTCGCGAGTTTCTTTTTTGTGAGGAGGGGTTAAGGTTCTACTTTGAAGACTGAAGATATGGAATACCCTCAGGAAAAAGTTTCGAATTTAAACCTTAGCGGTGCCTTTCTTTTTTAAGTTTGTGCTTGGATTCTGGAGATAACATAATGAAGCTAGAGTTTAAAAGTAAGCCAAAATTGCAATATTTTAAATCATAGCTTTCCTTTCCTTCTTTGAATCTCTCTTATCCCGTGGCTCTCATCTTAACTNTGCAATATTTTAAATCATAGCTTTCCTTTCCTTCTTTGAATCTCTCTTATCCCGTGGCTCTCATCTTAACTCGTGTAGGCTCTTAAAATGTCCTGTAAATTATGTAATTATTTTTAAAATAGTTGTAAAAAGGCCTCTCTGGCTGATGAGATTTCCAGCCTTCCAACCCCGGCATGTCAGCCTAGGGTTACCACTTTTTCCAGATTTGTTACATAAGGGTCACTTCCGACAACACGACAGACGACATCTAACCCCAATGAAATAAAGGAAAATTGTCATAAAATTAGTTTTAAATACTATCTGTAATGTGTAAAAGTCAGGGTTATATATCAGTCACGTTTCCTTTGAACATATACAACAAAATATTAGTTGCAACTATAGCCGTAATTCAGTGTGATTTGAATTTCTGATTTAATCGGCTTTAAAACAGATGATGCCATNATTAGTTGCAACTATAGCCGTAATTCAGTGTGATTTGAATTTCTGATTTAATCGGCTTTAAAACAGATGATGCCATTACACATCTCGGGAAGCGCTACTTACACGAACGCACTTGTTGGGGATGACACATGTCGGTGTCAATTGTAACTATCTGTGGCCATTGGGTTAGGGCATCAGACGCAACTGACAACTGGGCGGATGCGTCTGTCTGGTCTGCCCGAGCTGATCGTGCTGTCGCCGATACAGCATTTGATTGGCTCGCGTGACCTGTGACGTCAGATGCTGATTGTGCAGACGCGAGGCGAGGTGCTGACCGACTGGAGATGGTTAAGGCGCCCNGTCTGCCCGAGCTGATCGTGCTGTCGCCGATACAGCATTTGATTGGCTCGCGTGACCTGTGACGTCAGATGCTGATTGTGCAGACGCGAGGCGAGGTGCTGACCGACTGGAGATGGTTAAGGCGCCCGTCTACCTAGAACTTTTTCCCACGTTTAGGCCGAGAAGCGTGGGAGCGATAAGGGCGACACTGCCACGCGCATCAAGTACGCCATNTTTTCCCACGTTTAGGCCGAGAAGCGTGGGAGCGATAAGGGCGACACTGCCACGCGCATCAAGTACGCCATCGCCACTAAGCGCACTGGCGTGCAGTGTTCTCGTCGTGCTGCGTGTACCTATGGGACTTTCAGCGGTGACCTTATTATTTTATTAGTGGGAAGTCTTTAGGAAGGTTCAGTGCAGGCCCCTATAGTAGTTTTGTATGTATCTGATGCGTGCATTTTGAGCTACAGCGCCTTGGAAAGGCCGTTTTTAGCGGTTTTGGAGTACTCTGAATTGATGTTTCTAACGTACGTGATATTTTGAAAGTACTTAACAGCTCTCGTCTGAAGTGTGTGTTCTTTTCGTAGATCAGCACGTTGGACGCACGCTTAATAGTTTCGTTGAAAAACGTGTATTTGGAACACTCTGCAACGCAGTTCAAGCGCCAGGTAGACGGGCGCCTTAAACTTCATATTTCGAGGTCAGGGCAGGACGTACTGCGCCATCAGCATCTGACGTCATCGGCGTCAAGACCAATGAGATGCTTTGTTTATACACAGAAAAGAGAAAGCACGCGAAAAGGTACGGCGCGTACATAAACTATTTTAATTTGCCGGTTTATTCGTTTAGTTGTTTTGTTACGGAGAGCTGGACTGTTTGCTAAGTGATGCAGTACAACGAAAGTCATTTTTATAAAAAAAAAAATATCAATGAAAAAAGGGTATATTATACGGCGAAGAAATGTCAAAACAGACAGCAAACGGTAACTTAGAAATGTAAATGAAAATGGCGACCTGTTTTTCGAACTGCACCGACCAGACAACCTCATTACATAATGCAAGGCTCGTTGTGAACTGACAGCACTGTCGAACGGCTCGGACAGATGCATCTGCACAATTGGGGCAGGGCCTTAAGTGTACATTTAATCTCGGAAGTGGTAATTTACTGACACTGCGTCTATTAATACTCAGCTTATTTGAGAAGAATTCAGAGATACGGGATATATGATTCCCCCGTCCCATGTCNTCGGAACACACAGTAGACTTCAATACTATATACACACCTCAGCTGTTGTTATACCTCCATTGGTTACTGGTGCCGTGTCCATCTGTGTCCAAGCCACTCAGCACTAAGTAACTCCGACACTGAACCTTCGTGATACGTGCGCAAACGGTTAACACGAGCCAGAACATTTTTTTTTAGCCAATCAAAGAAGCTGGACGACACTACAGTGCTTTGGACCGTATCTCGTCTCGAAATATTCACGAGAAATATCACCACTGCCCCTGTCCATAGTGGATAATTCGTTCAGCCCCCAGGATACGGGGAATCCCTATGAANACGAGAAATATCACCACTGCCCCTGTCCATAGTGGATAATTCGTTCAGCCCCCAGGATACGGGGAATCCCTATGAAAACGTGACAGTCGGTAACCCAGTGACGTTTGACCCACGCAGGCGAGAACTCGCGACGCTGGTCGCAATATACCGAGAGTTTTGACAGCGCGCGCTCACGTGTTGGACGAGGGCGGATCCCGATGGAGGTCCCGGGGTCCGCCCTCGGCCTGACTCGCGATTGTTGGCGACAGTGTCGGCGCAACAAGTGGTTCGTCACCTCGGTAGTTCCCTGCGCGATCCTAGCGCCCAGCACAATACGGCACTATTTTAAGTCTGCCTTGCGCCTCCGCCCTTGTCTTCCCGGCCGGGACAATGGTCCATCGGGGACGACATACGATATGGCAGATCAGGAGGGCAAACTTGGCCGCACCGAGCCAGTCACCCACAAAGGAATTCATCGCGCGGAGAGGTTTAGCAAACCTCGCCTTTTAGAATTTGTTTTTTGCTGACGTGGCCAGGCGATTTTCGTAACCAGCAGTAACGCCGAAATCAAATACTCAGATAGAGATGCGGAGGTTGTTTTTTTCAGTGGGCATGTTCGTAAAAGATTTTTTTTGCAAACAAAAATAATTCGGGTTTAACGTCATCAATGGTGCATGCTTTTTTTAAATAATTTTTTTGGGACTAATATTTCNAAACAAAAATAATTCGGGTTTAACGTCATCAATGGTGCATGCTTTTTTTAAATAATTTTTTTGGGACTAATATTTCAGAAATGAAGAATGTTGATAATAAATTTTTTTTCAACTTGTATGTTTAAATCAACGTAAAGAAATTGTCGATTTTATTGGAAATGAGGTAACCAAATTACTTAAATCTGAAGTCGGTTTTTACATTAATTGTCTAGATGTTTATGAAGTTACAGATGACAAAGATTCTGTTTCTAACCTTTTTTGGACACAACACAGAGTGAAGTTTACAGAGGCGAAATGGCGTAGCGTTTCCTCTGACGTGGGAGTGCCCGTTCTCTGATAGTCTGCGTGAGACTGTGGGAGACTCTGATTGGTTACTACACGCTGAGAAAGTTCCCCTATTGGCTGGGCTGCCAGCTGGCGAGTAGGTTACCATGCGCAGATCGGCGAATGGCGTTCCGACGTTTTTCCTGCCGGTAAGACGCCATTTTGCTGGAGTGTGTTCGGCTGGAGGTCGCGGTGTATGCACATGTTCCACCTCTGTATTATTAAATACTCTGGGGCCACGCGTTATTTTCTGAGTCACATAATTTTTTGGTACGCGCTGTACTCGTCTTCAGCATTTTTTCCTTACGAACAACGAACAACGTCACGTGGGCTCGATGATACTCGGATTAACATTTCCGGTCGAGTTTATCCACAAGGAGGACTGAGCATTGAAGCACTGCCGTGTACAGGACTGGCGATAGTTATCATTCACATGCAACGTGTCCACGATCATGGAAGTGGTGAGTCGGACGGCTGCATCTGGTGTAGAGAGTTTTGAGTAGAGCCCCCCCCCCCCCAACTTTTCCCTCCTCTATTTAAGTGTATTTTAGTCACGTCCCTCAGAAGTGGTTGTAGGTGATTTGTTTATTGTTATTAAAAATAATAAACGCTATATTTTACACTTGAACAACACTGTGTGTTAGTGATTCGTTATTTGGCGAGACTAGCCATTAACCAAATCGAATAACCATAACATTGGTAGGGTAATTTTATTTGAGTTGGGGGAGGAGGTTACTTATTACTTCACTGGGCAACGAGAGGCTGGAACAGATCGGCGCCTGGACCATTGTTGCAATTTTATGTTTGGTTTAAATTGTACATTTAATTATTTGCGGGGATGCGTGGTACTCAGAGAGATAGAGTGAATCAAGTATGTTTGCAAATCGTTGCATTTACATAATATTAGTTACAACTCGTCACATGAAATACGAGTTAAATCGGAGGAGCTCAGAGAAATAGTTCAAGTTAAATTCGATTTAACTAAGCCACGGAAAATTATTTATTTTGGATGCTGTTAAGAAGGAGCGTCTTCACCTGAGTCACGGCTTTGGAGGCTGATGACTGTAGATGTATTACGGCGGTCGGCATACTCCATCTCCTGGCGTCTTCATCCGGGCGACCAATGACAAAAAGACCCTGTCCACCGCGCTTCCAGCCGTAAGGCACCCGTCTACCTGGAACTTTTTCCCACGTTTAGGCCGAGAAGCGAGGGAGCGATAAGGGCGACACTGCCACGCGCATCAAGTACGCCATCGCCGCTAAGCGCAAGGCTCTGAACTGGCGTGCAGTGTTCTCGTCGTGCTGCGTGTACCTATGGGACTTTCAGCGGTGACCATATTATTTTATTAGTGGGAAGTCTTTAGGAAGGTTCAGTGCAGGCCCCTATAGTAGTTTTGTATGTATCTGATGCGTGCATTTTGAGCTACAGCGCCTTGAAAAGGCCCGTTTTTTTTAGCGGTTTTGGAGTACTCTGAATTGATGTTTCTAACGTACGTGATGTTTTGAAAGTACTTAACAGCTCTCGTCTGAAGTGTGTGTTCTTTTCGCAGATCAGCACGTTGGACGCACGCTTAGTAGTTTCGTTGAAAAACGTGTATTTTGAACACTCTGCAACGCAGTTCAAGCGCCAGGTAGACGGGCGCCTTAATATCGGGCGCATGTTGACTTAACAAACTCCGGGGCCTCCCGCCCCTTTGGAGGAGGTTTCCTTGTGTTGTGGTTCGGAAAGATTGGCTCGTGTCCCAATCACCGGTGTTATGTTTGTGAGAATGCGATCGCCCGACTGCAAGCTCATAACGCTATGAATAGGTTCTTGCGGAAGAAAGTTTGAAGTTCGCCAAAATTGCTATGCCGCTGTACGTTGGCGATTGTTGCGGGCGTGTTTATTCGTGACTGTAGCAATGCATTATTGTATGCGAATTATTCAAATCTTACTGTTATTGTCATGGTTACGGTAATTTCATTTGTGACATGACGTTAAGGGCGACCCGGGTACGAGCATCACTTGTCTCTGCACTGAAGTGGCACGCATTTTTTTTTTTCCTTCGGAAACTTACCTTTATGAGACTCTCCCGTGGCTGTAGCATTTGGTTGTCCGTGTTATTCAGTTAAGTTCTGTACGTAGTGATATTTCAAAGCCACTCTTGGTATGATACTTGCGAAATTATAGCTTGTCTCAAAATGAATTAGCGAATTTCTCATGTCTCTAGTAATTTGCCAACTGTCCCAGGGATCATCCTTCACGTGTAACCAATTACAGGTGGCGCAAAACCTTTTTTTTTAAGTGTATAGTTTACAATTACTATTTTCCAAATTAAAAAATTGTATATGGAGGATACCTCGTATGATAAACCAGTGGGGTACACCATGGACGGCTAATTAATGTGGCATAAAATATCTGGAGTCCCTGTAGACATAAGGTGGAATATTTTATGGCGTGTGTAATTTGTTTGCTTGATAGCCTTCTTTGGCGCTGAGTGAAATTGGAAATCGGGAGAGAGAGAGAGAGAGTGAACTGATAAAAATCGCTAATAATTCCCGTCGAAGCGGCTAATCGCCTGCGGCCGACTTCGCATAGCTCGGGTTTCGCAAGGTGATTCAATTTAAAAACCTCGTGNACGGCTAATTAATGTGGCATAAAATATCTGGAGTCCCTGTAGACATAAGGTGGAATATTTTATGGCGTGTGTAATATGTTTGCTTGATAGCCTTCTTTGGCGCTGAGTGAAATTGGAAATCGGGAGAGAGAGAGAGTGAACTGATAAAAATCGCTAGTAATTCCCGTCGAAGCGGCTGATCGCCTGCGGCCGACTTCGCATAGCTCGGATTTCGCAAGGGGATTCAATTTGAAAACCTCGTGCGAAATTTATATCGCGACGGCGACTTGATGGAAACGAGACGTGAACGGGATAGGCGGGCTCCTTTTAAGGAATATAAATTTATTTCGCGGTGCACGTGGTTGCCTCGATGGAGAATGTTCTCGCTTCCTGAATCACCGCAACTCGCCTTCGCTATACTCGGTCCAAGGATAACCGGTCCTGCTCGGTAACCGCGGTGNCGACTTCGCATAGCTCGGGTTTCGCAAGGTGATTCAATTTAAAAACCTCGTGCGAAATTTATATCGCGACGGCGACTTGATGGAAACGAGACGTGGACGGGATAGGTGGGCTCCTTTTAAGGAATATAAATTTATTTCGTGGAGCCCGTGATTGCCTCGAATGAGAATGTTCCCGCTTCCTGAATCACCGCAACTCGCCTTCGCTATACTCGGTCCAAGGATAACCGGTCCTGCTCGGTAACCGCGGTGTAACGCCGGTTGGTGGCTGGACTCGTTGAACGCAACTGCAGAACTCGCTTCGGGCGGGTTCAGGGTGCGTAAATCGGGCAACGATACATCACGGGTTACTCGAGACTACCGCCTTACGTATAAAACTACTCAAGGGACCTGCGTCGAACCTTTCTGCTGGTTTCCAACCAACACCGCTGGAAGCCCCACAGGTAGGCGCAGCACCACGAGAACACCGCGCGGCAGTCCAGAGCCCTGCCCTTAGCCGCGATGTGGTCCTCGACACGTGTAGGGATGCTGGGCGACATCTCAACGTCCCGGCCGAGCCCGGGGTGGCTGGCTCTCAAGAACGCGGAGGCACTTTCTAATCGCGCTTCGACCCCCGCAAATGTCTCCTTTCCCCTCCTCTCCTCGTTTTCGTTCCTGCTTCTGCTGCTTTCTTCCGCGCGCGCGCCATTGTCTAGACGCGCCGGCCTGCGCATTTGTGATTGTAATTCGCGCGCGGGTCGGTTCAGCTCCGACACCTGAGATGTGGCACAGGACCCGCCCAGCTGGGCGATTTCCGGAGGTTCCCCCCGCCCCCTTGCGTCGCCGCAACTCAAGCCCGATCACAGCGAAAGGCAAGGCCCTGCACAGTGAAACATTTCTGTGCTTGCTACAAACACCTCACAAAAAAGTTTGGAAGATTGTGAGATATGACAGTTCGGTTGGTAAGGAGTTATGTAGTTCGTTTGTGATCAACAGAGAGCGCACTAACGTATTGAACATGGCTGGTACGAGCTGAAAACATGCAGTTTATAATCGTCCACAGCCTCCAGAAACACTTCCAGATCACACAATAGCTGCCCAGATGGAGAGGGAAGATGACGTCACACACTGAGTACAAGCATGCCACGGCGTGTTAGGGACCTGCGCATTGCACGTGGAGGCCACACACGGTACTAAGCTGCAGTGCGAAGAAAGAAACCCTCCCTAGTCAGAGACAACGTTAATTACGTTAATTTTGTTGTTCTTTCGTGTTTATTTTAATGTGATATTGGAAAATTGTTTTTTTTTTTGTTAGAAAAACTTTGAATTTCTCGTTTTGTATCGGTACCGTTGGTAACATCTAACTGTAATGCTTACTTTGCGTACACTCCATACGTTTGTGCATTCTGTATGTAAATTCCAGACGTTTTGTGAGGTTTTAAGTTGCCAAATATTTGCTTATAACTAGGGCCAGTGACTTCAATACTATATACACTTCTCAGCTGTTGTTATACCTCCATTGGCTGCTGGTGCCGTGTCCGTCTTTGACCAAGCCACTCAGGACTAAGTAACTCCGACACTGAACCTTCGTGATTCGTGCGCAAACGGTTAATACGGGACAGAACATTTTTTTTAGCCAATCGAAGAAGCTGGTGCTGGGATGTCACGAAACCTGACATAGAACAGAGCTTTAGTTTTCGCGAAATATCACTGCCCCTACTTATAACTCTGCAGATGAAATATTATTTGATACTATTTTAACTAAAAAAAAAAAACTCTATCAAAGAAAGTAGCCAAGCACTCCCAAAGCACGCATTTCTTCAAACAGTGATCAAACCACTTGCCCGAGCACGTAATTTTTAAAGTTTTGGTGGCGCAAAAATGCACTTAGATGTCACGGCTCGGAAATTCATTATTACGCAGTTGGCATGTACCTGGACCCCATATCACAGAATATTCAACACTTTGACTGTCGCCATACTTTTCGTAAAATGTGTGTTTTGGTGAAGGTTATTTTTATTGAATTTATCGCCTTAGTTTAATAAGATAAAGGAAATGAGCACATTTCATTTTTAAAAAAATGGCTGGAAGATGTTAACAGAGTCAAGTGAAAAAATGTGATGCACATAACCAGAATCAAAATACAGCTGTGCATCATATTGATACACATAGCAGTCAAAGTGTTAGGAATACACATGCGAAACAGTGTGCTTATCGCGAACTCTAGTCACAACGTGCCGCCAATGTGCACTGGCCAGCAACATGGCGGGTTATCGTCTGCCAATCAGCATCTCAAGACGAGCTATCCATAAGGCAGCTAAACAGACAGGGGGATCTTTGGTCTTTGGCACTATGCAATGGCCGGCCAATCACACATATGACTCACTCTGTAAACGACTGAGTATGTTGGCGTCAAAGGAACCGTCATGCCATTTCTCTTCTGTTAAGTTGCATGTTCTGTGCGCCAACACTTCACACGGGTGGGAGAAGCACGAGTATGCCATCGGAAACGTCCGACGTCCCACACAAAAGAGAGAAACGATCAGACTGAAATCAAACCAAGAGCTCGGTGGGGGTAGGGCAGTGCGATATCCACTTTTCAATATCGTTTCGAAACATGTTGGCCATATCAGTATCCGTGCGACACATTGAAAAATCGACGGATATACAGGTTGTTCGGAAATCGAACGCCCAAACTGCGGGAGGTGATTCCTTATGAAAAATAAAATCGAAAATATACAGGACACGATATACCTAAACGAAATATTAAAGGAGATACGAGCCTAAGAAAATTGGGTTTTAAACGTATTTTTGCCGAATGCCTTCTACAACGCCTACAANTATTAAAGGAGATACGAGCCTAAGAAAATTGGGTTTTAAACGTATTTTTGCCGAATGCCTTCTACAACGCCTACAAGTCCGCAGAAGTAAGGTGACTCATGCCTCCCTTTTTGCAGAGACACATGCGTGATTCTGGCCGTCCTCTGTCTGTGCGCACTGTGCGGCTTGAGGAAGTGACACGTCAGCACATCGACGACCTGCCCTCCACTAGTACACGCTCCATAGCGCGTCAAATGGGCGTGTCCCATTCAACCGTGTGGGACGCACTGTGGGTAAAACGCCGCCTTCCCTACCGCTGGCAGAAAGTACAAGGCATTCAGCGAAAATACGTTACAAAACCCAATTTTCACAGGCTCATATCTCCTTTAATATTCTGTTTAGGTATATGGTGTCCTGTATATTTTAGACTTTATTTTTCATTTTGAATCACATCCCACAGCTTGGCCGTTTTATTTCCGAACATTCTTTATATAGAAAATATCGCTTTGTACTTACATCGCAAAAATCGATCATGCTGATATGGCAAATATTGACTATCGTCAACATCTCATGTCAGCGAAATCTCTTTTCTTCAAAATCGCAAATTGCTAATACCCAATATCGCTAATATCAAATATTGCTAAAAAAAATCTCACCTCGGCAATATATACACGGTTGGAGCGTGTCGAGTTAGCGATATTTCAGAAATATTGCTCCGTGATCGATACATCGCCACATCGGACAGCCCTGGGCGCGTGAAGCCAGGCCCAGGTGCAGGTAATTACACGAGGAAACACGACGTCATGACATCCGTTTGAAACGCTGTGCGCCGATCTTGACACCGCGGGTATTCAGCCACGAAGTGTCGGTCACTGAGGGCAGCTGTGTTTTGACATCACCCCCTCCCCCCCCATCCCCCCATCC
>NQII01002386.1:170470-184142 GCA_002778355.1 Clitarchus hookeri
TTTTTTTTTTTTTTTTTTTTTTTTTTCAGTGTATCACAGAGACACGGAAGGTGGACACAGGGCCCGTACATCCACAGATTATTTTAAAAATCCAGAAATGAAAAACCGCGCCTTTCAATGTGTGGGTCTTATTGAACACTTTACCATTGTTCCACTTTAACCGCGACCAACAACAATTCTCGGGTGGAAAAACAAAACAACGTGTAGTTCATCCCTAGCTCCCCTTCGCTTTTACGTCGCACTGTAATGTCGCCTAAGCAGGGCTCGGCGACACAGGACTTCTGGAATTAACCACTGAGTTTCTTTCGTACCCAAGCGTTGAAGTCACCTGACGCAAACCTTTGTACTTCTTTAGCCGGAAGCTATAAATGACTGCTGTCAGACCAAACTATTTATGAACATCATGGTTAAATTATGGTATTTTATAACGTCCGTTAACGTATACCCGATGGCGACGACCACGTGAATTTAACGTGCGAGGGGGAAGTGTAATTTCCCCCCCCCTCCCCAACTTACCCCTCATCTTAACGTGTTTATCAGCATGCGAGCTGTATAAACGTTCAAGTATAAACTTTCTTCTGGAACTTTGAATTGATTGATGAGTATAACAATGTTAACACGAAATGAAATGGCAAAAAAAAGTCATCTTTGCATTATCGTACGTGAATCTTCGACGTTGCATAGTTTTCTGCGTGTCAGCTATAGGAGTCATGACACACAAGTAGGGACAGGCGTTCTTCGCGAAAGATTTCGAGACAAGTTGTAATCCAAAACACTTTAGTTCGTATGCACTTTCGCGGTTGGGTGATTTCAAATGTCGCGTACCTCAAGTGTCTGCCAGCGAATCAAGGACGTGAAAAAATCGGAGAACATTATGCTGATTGGCCCAGTCAAATCAGAGCACGTCTTCTCACGTAGATATGCGGCCAATAATCAAATGAAGTTGTGGTTGCGGATGTAGGATATTGAAGTCTAGCATGGCCATAAATGTTTTCACGAAAAACTCCTGTCCCCAATCGTAAGCGTAATTTTGAACAATACAGTGGTGAACATTAACGTATTTTCAATCGTCGGAAGCGTACACGAAGCCCTGAGGACGCCGTGCCACAGTGTTGCGCGAGTTATGATTACAAACTCCATTCGACGAGTAAGAAAAAAGGTTGGACCGGGGGGGGGGAGGGGGAATCACATCACCGAAAGAAACGAAGAGTGACGGCAAGACCAATCGACTAACGACGCCCGAAAGGCGTGAAATTCGGGATGAGTTGCCCCCTCCGCGAGGCTCCCTCATAACAGATGCGGGCTGGCTGTTACCGCGATCTCCCCCCCCCCCNTCATCCCGCGCCCTGGTACCACGGCGCACCAATCACTTCCGCTGCCTCAAGACTTGCCTAACGCCGTTCCACGTCGAATGAAGGCGTTGGGCAATATACGTCGCAGACGACTCTCTTGGCGTGGCCCGACGCACCCCACCAGACATGCTTGCGCTTCGTAGTCAAAAAATATTCCTTAAAACACGGTTATATTTGCAATACACCTAAGAGACCTGGAAAAATTCGCGAGTTCAGTGACCTGCAGGCTAGACTCTACAGTCTTATGTACACGAATGCTGATATTAACTGCGCATTGGTTGTCTGTTGTCACAGTGGAAGGCGGCGATTGGGGCCGGCGTTCTCCAGGAGGTGTCAAACACCGTGTGGACCAATGGCTGAAGTTTCATTAACACACGTGTTTTGAATTCTAGTTTGTCTCAAAATGAATCCGCGAATTCTTAAGGTCTCTAATCATGGGTTATCCAAACTCCACAATATTAGGGCTCTAAGCGGGTAGCATACAATCGTATTACTGCGAAGTCTGCAGCAAAGTTGAAGACATGTCACAACACGCTAGCTTAGAGTGTTTCCGATCACCACATTTCGCGATGAGGCAGCGTGAAAATGCAGTTATTAGCTGTGCCGGGGAGCTCGGAAACGGCGTTTGTCAAGTGCGAGGCGGTAGTTTCGTAACAACACGCGTATTTCAAACACTACAGGGGGCCGCGGTGGCTGAGCGGTTAGACTATTCCCCTCCTCCCACCAAGGTGAGCTGGGTTCGATACCCGGCAGGGTTACTCCCGGATTTCCGCAAGTGGGAATCGTGCCGGGCNCCGGATTTCCGCAAGTGGGAATCGTGCCGGGCGATGCCGCTGGTCGGCGGGTTTTCTCGGGGATCTCCCGTTTCCCCCCGCCCTTGCATTCCGGCGCTGCTCCATTCTCACCTAATTTCACCCAAATTTCTCAACTCAACTCGAACATTATCCAACGCAGTTCCTAGTTCCAGTGTACATACATTCCTCTTGGGGAATGTCTAACTAAACGAAGGCTGATTACAGAACAATAAATACTATCTTGAAGTCTCACCTTCACGACTAAGAGTTCTATTTTGTGTTATAAACATGCGAGCCGGTTTAATATTATTTAAAAGTCTTACAGTGTTTTGAACGAAGGGCATTCATTACCTTATATTTTACACACGGCCTACGTCTACGTTAACTGACTTCAAACTAAATGAGACTGACCACTTAACGTAACGAGTGCTCGAGGTAAAATGTTGTCCGTTTTATCTTTTACGTTTAAAATAACTACATGCTGTATTGGAAAATCGCACTCAACGCTGACTACTTTACGTTGTCGCATAGCGAGAAACGACTCGTCTGGTCCGGAATGCCATTTCTCGTGACATTTACAGACAGATGATTAATAGCACCATTACGGCCTGGAAAACTTTCACTTAGCTGCCACGCGCGAACAACAGCTGTGTCGTTTACTGCGACGGTTAATACAAGTACCAGTCATTCCGTTTATAACAACCTTTACTCCTGATTGTTATTTACCTAACGCAACAAGACCATTCGAAAAAAATAAGAATTTTGATTAAGGTTTTTTTATTTGCTGTACCCTAGGAGGTAACACCAGTTTTATTTCTAATCTATTTCTCCAACAAATTTTCTCGAATTCAATAGCATTATTCCTTTTACGCTAGTTTTATAAAATAATATTTTTTTTTTTTTTTTTTTCAAAACAAATTACATTTTATGAGGGCTACAGTCCGTTCGCGGTTATTGCCAACGTGTTTGAAGCCCTGCTAAAGTTACAGTATACTTCTAGAATGTTCCTTTGTGTCGTGGAAAATAACTTAGCCGAGTGTGGAAAATCACACCGAAGGGACAACGCACAGAATTCGCGCTCGCTCTGTATAATAATATTTTGCATAAGAACTACTTCGTACAAGGTTTTGCCAGTAAACCTATTTTTCACCGTTTTATTCATATTAATTATACGTGAAATATCATAGTTAACAGATAAAATATATATATAAGATTTCAGTTTAAGCAAAAAAATAAGGTACTTTTATTTTCCTTTGTCAACACAAGTATAAAACGCTTGTAACACACAAAATATTTAGGAAGCAACCAAACACGTCATACGTGGGGAGATTTTTCAAAGGTTCGATTCAAAAAGGTGTGGAGAAACCTCGAATACACCGAACTTGTGTATTCATTTTTCCCATTTATTAGGAGGTAATGTTTTTTTTTTGGGTATTCAGAAAATAATTTTGATAATGCTGGTTAAATACACATATACTAGGTTTCATATTCTGTGTTACGGCATATCTGTGCCATAGACTAAATATGAGGTAGAGCGATCTCGCTGGCTGCGCACAGCCAATCTCCGTGTCCCAAAATTGAACTGCTTTCCTGCCAACACGTCAAGCTAAAAAGGGATGGTTTGGATTTTAGGTTAGAAAACTGATTTGTAAACAAATGCTTTAAGATGTACGCAAACTTCCTCTAACCAATTTTTAACGCAGTATGATTAAATTAAATTAGTGAAAGTATTATATTCGTATAACAGTGCTTGTCGTTTAAAAATTAAGATGTAAACAAACACTTGCATCACTGTTGACCATGTGACTTTGACAGCAGTGTACGATGGGGGTAGGTCAATATTGGGTACATGCGCAGAAGACGAATAAGCGGTCTACCTCATATTTTGCCTATGTATGGTCTGTCTTTCGAGTAACAGACTAACTCTAGCTGGGACAAGCCTCCTCTCCGAAGTTGTCGACCCTGCCTCATTCGGGAGCGCCTGTTCTTTGCAGTAAGTCTTCCGGACATCAGGCGGGGAGTGCTAATAAACAATACGCCCTCCAGCGTTCCATACACTATATAGAGTGATTCTAAAATCATGGGACAAACATTGAGGGGTGGTAGAGCTCACTAAAACAAACAATTATTGTATAGGAATATATAGGCGGAAGTGACGCGTTGAGGCACAAACACAAAAAAACATAACACATTAACTGAAACATAAAATGTTCATTAGCAGCATACTTAACGAGTGATTCCGTACAGAAAATGTTAAAACAGTTGCTGGAAATGCATCCACCAAGTCACGCATGCTTGGCGACCTCTACATATGGCGTGATTGGCTGACAATGGTGGCGTGCGTGAAATACCAGGCGTATTTGAATCTGTTCGCCAATCACTCCACCGACGCTACCAAGCTTGCATTACTGTCGGTGGTAGCAATTTTGAGCAATTATTATAAACATTGCTGTAAAAAGGCATTTGGCGGCGACGTTGTAAATAAACAATGTGTTGCATTTCATGTGTTATTTTTGTGTTTGTGCCTCAACGCGTCACTCCCGCAGATATATTCCTATACAATAATTGTTTGTTTTAGTGAGCTCTACCACCCCTCAATGTTCGTCCCATGATTTTAGAATCACCCTGTATTTATATACTTCCAGCAGTCACCACCGGCCTCATGTCGTTATGCAAATCAGCTCGCCGCAGGAGAGGATTCTTGCGAGTGATTTCCGAGGCCGACTAACGCCCGAGCACAGATAACGTTTCGCGAAAATGATTTCCGTTTGAGATGAGCTAATTTTCATCCTATTGCCGTCGGTTCCTCTTGCAGGGTGTCCATTGAAATTACATTTTGGAATTCCCTGACTTTTGTCTGTTTTTCCAGGTAGAACCTTACCATTTTTCCCTGACCTATTTTCAAGGCCGAAACCTTCCAATTCCCCTTATTATTATAACGCTGACAGAACAAATATGCTATCAGCGAAGCAAAATTAAATTACACCGACACAGACCAAGCAAGCAGGACCAACGTTCTATTCATCTCATATATTTATTTCGCACGATATAACGCTTTTGACTTCACAGGAGCGCCCATTACAAACATAAAAATACTCTTATTTTGTACATATATGCCCTATGTTACTTGGCGAAAATGTATTATTTCTTATGATCACATGATTGCGGTATTCACGCAACTAACAATTTTTGTGGAGTAGAAAATTATTTACATTTTCCCCGAACCCAGGTGAAAATTCCCTAACATTTCCCGGGCAAGAAATTTCCTAGTTTTTCCCTGTTTTTCCCTGTGTGGACACACTGTCATATTGCATCGATGTGTCCGTCCAGTATTGGTTGAGTGAGTGAAGTGATTTGGGTGGCTCTCAACATGGATGTCTTGAGAGCCGATAAGGGGTGGTATGAAATGCTGGGGGGGGAGACGGGAGATCCCCCGAGAGAAAACCCCGCCGACCAGCGGCGTCGTCCGGCAACCGCCCAGGTGGGCGGTGAGCAGTCTAACCACTACACCACCGCAGTCCCTCCAATAATGGTATTTGCAACTCTCCCAACTCTTACGTTCTTCGGTGGATAAAGGCTGTTTACAGTTGACTCAGCACTTTTGAAATAAACCTTAGAAAAATTTCACTGTAGTCTTCCCTGCATATTTTTTAACGGGCACATTGACCGGCGCGCGTCCAGTCGGAGAGAAATTAGTTCTATATTTTAAAGCTGAATTAAACGTTCTAGGTAAACATTTATGAACAATGAAATTATTTCTTTTGCTTCCTATTTTTTTAATGCATATAAGTTCACGAATAATCAAATTTGTAAAATATTAAACATTGAAATACGTAATTATACAGTTTCACTCGACCGTCGTATGAATAAAGCGATCAGGCCCATGGCAATGTGATTTTACATATGGCGGAATAATACACACATTACGCGTGCAAGTAGAACTTAAGCAGGCCTTTCAAGAGTGCTCAGTTTACCGTGGACGACCTATAGTCTAATTAATCCTCTCATTTCCATATTAATTTAATATTTCTGGTGTTGCAAAATAAGAAATTTTTCGGTGCGTGCTGTAGTTAAGTTTACAAAGAACATTTTTCGTTAGTACAGCCAATGAGCTGCAGACGTTGTGGTGAGTGGTCGGAGATATGAACCTGTCATAACGAAGAGCAGCAGCGCGGTTTACGAATCAGTTCCTGCCAGGGAAGATAATTGGGTAGGGTCCCTTGCATTGTACAGCACCGCTCAAACACAGCCTTCCCGTGCAACATGCAGCCAATTGTCCACACCCGGTATTAAAGGGTTATCAGTGCGAACATGTGAGATTGCCTAATAACAGAAACAAACTAAAGTTACACCAACCTAAATGAAGCTCTTCTAATGTATCCGGTGGTATAAATAATCCTAACGCTTGGCAAAGGGAACCTTTTGCAAAAATTATTTTCGTTTGAGATGAGCTCATTTGATTCTATCACCGTTGGTTTTCCATTTTGCTTCAAGAGTGTTCATCCCATAATGATAGTTGCGACTCGCCCAGCTCTTATTTTCTTTGGTAGACTGTCGAAATAACTGGGGAAACGTGCGGGATTAACTACTAACAAAAATTATATAAGATCATTAATGAAGCTATTCAAATTATTAGGCTGTAGAATAAATAATGAGTTCGTCTACATAACAGCAGAAACCCAATTAACACAGGGCGGGAAAATATAACAAACTACCATGTTGCTAATGAACAGTTGTCCCTTGCACTCAAATATTTAAGAAAACGTCAGCATATTGAAAGTCTCACATTATATGAGTTTTCCGAAAAAAAATAATTAAAAATCAGTTCTTGATCTCTTTAAGAGTAATTATGATTAAGTAACTTTAGGCTTCAAATCATTTTTAATTTTTAAAATATTTTACAGGAAAATATTAGCGAAAATCATATAAATAAGTTTTACTTAATAACATTTTTTTTACATTATTTTTTACACAAGAAATTATAAATAAGCCGAATTTTTTATGCTGCATCTACTAAAGCAAAATTGTAGGTCCGTCAACAAAATTTAATAGCAACAAGGAAGTTAGACTTTTTAGAAAACCAAAACGCTTCGTTTTTAAAACCAAACAAGATAATTGTTTTTATAAGTTTTTGTGTATTTTATTACTTTTTAGAGATTAAACCACGGGTAATTTAAACACACAATACTTTCACGGATTCCTTTGGTTTTTTTTTTTTAATTAGTTATTTGGTACGTTTATAAAATAAGTAGAAATATTTTGAAAGTGGATTTACAAATATTTGTACAAATTTCATGTTTTATTACGTTTTGGCGCATCCAAACGATAAATAGGTACAAATTATGATAGCGAAGGATATCTTGGCAGTCATTGTAACATCAAGAAGAAATAATAAATTAACAGTTTAAAAAAAATTAGAACAGAAAACGTCTATAACAGAGAATAACAACGAAAAGCAGCCAGGAAAATGTTACATCTTATTCTATTAAATGACAAAATTTTCCTAGATAAAAATGTTAGAACAGCGACCAAACAATGCCATCGCAGGGAAAAATAGTAGCACTGGATACAACAGTATATGTATAGATAAGAAAGGGTAGATGACCAAAGAAATATTAATACAACGAAGAACGTCTGAAAAAACCAACAATTCTTACTGATACGAGTAAATCACACGGAGGGAAAGTAGTTCCTTGTCTTAAAGTTGAATTAAAAAGTTTTAGGTGAACGTTTGTTAAAACTGAAATGATTTGTTTTGCTTTGTGTTTTTTTTAAAATGAGTATAAGAGTAGGAGTGAGCAAATTTATTAAGTATTTACCTTACTAAAAATGGTTACAGTTTCTCTTGACCGACGAGTGAATAAAGAGAGCAGGCCCATGTCAAAGTTAATGTTATACGCGGCGGAAGAATACACGATGCGCATACAAGCAAATCTTAAGGCGGCCGTCTACCTGGCGCTTGAACTGCGTTGCAGAGTGTTCCAAATACACGTTTTTCAACGAAACTATTAAGCGTGCGTCCAACGTGCTGATCTACGAAAACAACACACACTTCAGACGAGAGCTGTTAAGTACTTTCAAAATATCACATACGTTAGAAACATCAATTCAGAATACTCCAAAACCGCTAAAAAACGGCCTTTCCAAGGCTCTGTAGCTCAAAATGCACGCATCAGATACATACAAAACTACTATAGGGGCCTGCATTGAACCTTCCTAAAGACTTCCCACTAATAAAATAATATGGTCACCGCTGAAAGTCCCATAGGTACACGCAGCACGACGAGAACACTGCACGCCANGCCTGCACTGAACCTTCCTAAAGACTTCCCACTAATAAAATAATATGGTCACCGCTGAAAGTCCCATAGGTACACGCAGCACGACGAGAACACTGCACGCCAGTTCAGAGCCTTGCGCTTAGCGGCGATGGCGTACTTGATGCGAGTGGCAGTGTCGCCCTTATCGCTCCCGCGCTTCTCTGCCTAGACGTGGGAAAAAGTTCCAGGTAGACGGGGGCCTTTTCAAAGGTGCTCAGTTTACCGTGAACAGCGTATACGATGTTATATTCATTAAGAGAGTCGAACCTCGTGTTATAACGCTGAAGGCTGACGATATTCTCTTGTGGGCGGCCTGCACTCCAAACTGCAACATCTGGTCAGTTGGTCCCGAGGTGAAGTCAACGTATAAACCTTCTCTTGCAATTACTCACTTCCAACAAAATGATACACACGCGTGTTTTTATTTTACTGTTATAAAATACATTCACATTTCTTTAGGCACATTTACACTAAAAAAAAAAAACACAAATAACCAGTTGCATTAAAACCAATGAAAACAACTGGAAAATATTTTAAAGAAATAGGGCATATCAACGGAAACCGATCAAGTCAAATATACGTGTAAAAAAAAAAAACAAATAAGATAATTTATAAAAACTTAAAAAAAAAAAATCCTAACGAATTTGACAATATTCTTTATATCGCGAAAAAAAATAAAGCAATGCCTTTGAAACACAGTTTAAAAGGAATTCAAATAACCGAGAAGGAATGCAAATTCCTAAGTTTTTTTTTTCATACCACTATCTCGGAAGAATCTATGACTCCACGTTACGAGAACAGACACTCAGTGCACATATAAATTGCNCATATAAATTGCCCCCCCCCCCCTACTCCCACGCAGCGGGCACATAAACAGTCATAAGCACATGCTGCAGACAAACCAGTTTTATTAGAACCTCCCCTTTTTCAGAGTTATGACCGGGGGTGTGGGGGGGGGTGCCTGTTAATACCTGTCGAGCGTAAACTTTCCCTGTATATGATTATTACTAGGCGGAAATTATGGTGTTGTGTTACCGGGGGGATTCTCTATAAATAGGACAGAGAACGTATATAATTTTTATTTTTATTATTTTTTTTTACTTATCTTCCTGGATTGGTGTCAAAGGGAAAAATCATTGCGTAACGCGACCGTACATAATTTCAGTTTATTTTCTCCCTGGGCCTTGGACGAAGAGCAGTGGCTTTCGTAAGTTACGGCGTTTAAACGGTAGTGTGTTAGGGACGCTGTGGGCTTCTGGGAGAGGGGGAAGGGGTGAGGGAGAGTAGCAAGGAGTTGAAGCAGGGTCCGGAAAGGAANGGGGGGGGGAGGGGGTGGGAGCATTGGGCTACACCAACTTGTCACTGGAGTAGTGTTATAGTCTTTTCGCAAGTTCATCACACTTTTTGAATACCCGTGTTGACATAAAAAATACCTATTTTAGGTTAAATTGAGATTTTAGAGTTATATTTTATTTATAAACTAGAGAACCGGCCCGGTTTCGCCCGGGTGCAAATTAGTGATACACTAAATCAATAAATTGGGAAAAGACGATTCATTTACGTGAAAACAGAATTATAAAATTATACTACGTTGGCCTAGGTTTTTCAACTGATTACGGCAACACCAAAAGGAAGGAAATATTTTTCACCTGATAGCCAAGAAGTAGGGTGTTGTTTTTTGGAGTGTATCTGTGCAACTATCGCGTAGTTACCACATTTCCACTTTCCAGCGTCGATGTATGAAAATCTAAACGTGAGTTCCATCAAGTTGTTGCTTTAGAAATAAGTGTACCCAGGTACTACTTTTTGCGCTTGGCTGAGGGATATCAATAGATCACCAAAGTTAAGCAACATTCCCAGCGGCACACATTTGGATGGGTGACCGTTTGGTGGCGTAGCATCTGAGCGCTTCCGGACTTCGTAGGGCACGTTAAATATTCGGTCCCGGTTGTTATCGATTGACAGCAGTCGTTAAACCATTTCAGAGGTCCTTGGGCGGCCTGATAAACTCTGACACCAGAGGAAAAAAATATTTCGGTCACGTTCCCAGCCGTTGCAGAATTGCGTTTTGTTGTTATTCCACAGGAACCGTACAATTTTCCGGGATAAAAAGTAACCTATGTCCTATTCCAGGACCTAAAGTACCTACATACCAAGTTTCATCAAAATCCGTTCAGTCGTTATGGAGCTGANCAGGACCTAAAGTACCTACATACCAAGTTTCATCAAAATCCGTTCAGTCGTTATGGAGCTGAGTGGTAACAAACACACACACACACAGACTTTCACATTTATAATATTAGTAGGATTATGATATTTCACTTATAACTAATATGAATAAAAAGAAAGATCAAAACGTGTGTTGGTAATGGCTAGTAAGAAATAGACCTTATGCAAAACATTGTTATAACCCATTCACGGTTACTTCACACTTCTCTGAAGTCCTGCTAAAGTTCTACTTCCAGGAAATTCCTCCGCCTCGTGCAAACCAAGTTTAACTAAGCCTGGAAAATTGCACCAAAGGACCACGCACCGCACTCGTGCGCACTCAATTGTAATACTATTTTGCACGAGAACTATTTCTTACCAGGCGTTACCAACACACGTGTTTTCTCACTGTTTTTAAATCATGTTAATTATAAATGAAATATTACGATCTGCAGATAAAATAAAAATAACATTTCAATTTAACAAAAAAAAAGTTATACTTTTATGAACACAAGTATAAAACGCCTGTGATACATGGCATATTTAGGAAATAACTCTACATGACGTGCATGGTGTGATTTTTCAAAGGTTTGATTCGAAAAGTGTGAAGAAACCGTGAATAGAATATACCCTAAATGCGCACGAATGCAGTGCGTTGTTCTTTGGTGTAATTTTATAGACGCGGTTAAGCTCTGTTTGTATGAAGCAGAGGGATATCCTGGAAGTAGAACTGTAGCAGGACTTCAGAAATGTTGGAACTAACCGAGAATGGACTATACCAAGCACTCAGTATATAAAAAAACGGCACTCACTCTGTAAAATGAGAACTTTTCATTAACAAGATGGGCAAGGCAATTTCATTAGCGCCATTAGTTTACTGGAGAAGCGTGCATTATTTTAATTTTCGTATATTGCTTAATTTTAATAATAGTGTTAGTATTTTAAAGGTTAAAGTTAACATAATAAAATAATGTTCAATTTATCATTTAACATAAAACATGAAAGCTAAGAGCCAGGAAAAATAAACTTCTGTTTTTTCAAAGTTGTTTTACAAAATCAAATATTTTGTTACACACGCATCAGAATGAAAACTGAATCCAAAGAAAAAAGGTATACATATTTTACACAGTTTATCAAAGAACGCACAGACTTTTTTATATGACTAACCGCGTGAATGCTGGCAAAACAGTTATAACAAGTTTAGTTGCAAAAGAGATAACGTCAAAATAATTATTAGAAAAATATCATCTTTTTCAAGTCGCAAGGCGGACATTTTTTACCTCCACACAAAAAATCCGGCCGAACGAAAAAAAACTTCAAAACGGAGGAAATGTCCTCCTTTCGTCCGGATGTCTGGTAACCCTACGCAGGAGATTGTTTACGACTCATCGATTTCTCGCTGCAGACGTCCCAGTGATAACTCAGCTTGCCTCCCCCGCCTCCACTGAATTTCATCTTGCTACAGCTGGTTCTGGTATAACTGACGCCTTCTTAGTTCCTCATCTCTTCTTTTCGTGGATCCTTCCTCGGCTCCTCAGTGACTAGAGCGGCCACCTCCCACCTAGGCAAACTTAGCTAGAGATGTTGATGTCGGNATCCTTCCTCGGCTCCTCAGTGACTAGAGCGGCCACCTCCCACCTAGGCAAACTTAGCTAGAGATGTTGATGTCGGAAAAAAATATCGATTTTATTTTAATTTATTATTTATGAAATATTGTTTTACAAAACGATGTATTGAAAGAAAAGTATCGATATTATTTATATTAGTTACTTATAAAAGTATTGTTTTACAAAACGAAATATCGAAAGAAAAAGATCGATTTTCGGTACATCGGAATCCGATATTTTATGTATTAAAGAACTTGAGAAATGTAAAATTGCTTGGAAAATTGCATATTGAGAATACGAGGCATTGCCGAAAGATGTGGCGTGGCGCCTGTTTTTGATGCATGTTGCTAAAAACAACATAGTAATTTTTAAATTCAGCTTTATATTAAAAACGGAGCTTATTAAAAGAGCATTTTAAAAATATTTACTTTCGATACCTGGAAAAATATATTGATTTTGATCAAATATCGTTGAAATGTATCAACGATTTATATCGATATATCGTTGACATAAAATCGTAATTTCGATATATAGATATTTTTTAAACATTACTAAACCTATCTCGATTCCCGGCGGGGCCACTCCCGGACGATGCCACTGGTCGGCGGGGTTTTCTCTGGGGTCTCCCGTTGCCGGTGCCCTTGCATTCTGGCGCTGCTCCGTATCCTACTCACTCACTCCCTTCTCTCTGAGCGACGGTGGGCGAGGCGGCATCTGTGGTCGACGCGATAGGCTAGCATCACGAGCTACACAGATCGCAATGAGGATCATTTTCGTCTTCCGTGCGTGCGTGCGGTCAATAAGCACTTCATGACGCAGTTTCACGGCGCGATCTTAAACCACGTTTTATTATTATTATTACAGTTAGTTTGCGGTTAACCCATTCGAACCCAGTGAACAGTACGCACGAGTAGGTAATTTTTGGCTTGCTTCCTCTTTATGAAAAAAATTTCATACCCGTTAAAATACGCATTAAAAACAGAAAGGAAATTGATCATATGTTATTAACATAACAATTGGAATGTAAGAAAATATATATATCCTCATTTAATATCTCAGATTGGGTTACACGTGGGCTGGCTTTTTTTTTCATAACTATGTCTTTCGTATTACGACCTCTCTCTCTCTCTCTCTCTCTCTCTCTCTCTCTCTCTCTGTGTGTGTTTCCCCTTATCCTTAAATTTGAAAACAGAACATTTGTAAGTTGAGCAGTTCTTCCACGGAATGTCCGAGTGTCACTACGCTACGTAAGTATTATAACAGAAGTGTTGACAGGCTAGCAGCCACGTCTCTGTAGGTCAGGGCCGCCGAGCTGATTGCGAACATAACATTACCCCAACTCTTTGCTCGCAGGGAAACAAGTTTATCTGCAACGAACGCAAAGAAAATAA
>NQII01002386.1:212053-223893 GCA_002778355.1 Clitarchus hookeri
CGCCAAGCATGCGTGACTGTTGGTGGATGCATTTCCAGCAACTTTTTTTTAACATTTTCTGTGCGGAATCACTCGTTAAGTATGCTGCTAATGAACATTTTATGTTTCCTTTGATGTGTTATGTTTTTGTGTTTGTGCCTCAACGCGTCACTCCCGCCCATATATTCCTACACAAAAATTGTTTGTTTTAGTGAGCTCTACCACCCCTCAATGTTTGTCCCATGATTTTAGAATCACGGGACATGTTTTGTCGTGTACTATAGTAATGGCACGCACGCGATAGTTATCGCCACGTGTACTATAGTAATGGGACGGGCGCGATAATTACCGCGTGTTTGTCAACACCTCCCTGTGTAGCGCAGAGCAACTGCCGCGAACGCCGGCGAGTGACGAAACGCGTGCCCTAGGGCTACGCAGCTGCGGGTAGCGAACGACGCGGGCTCGTTACCGCCGGTATTCACGGGCCGATCTCCCGAGGATCAGATATACACACACGACGCGCCCTGTCAGCCCGACACCTGCGGACCGAGGACCAAACAGCCACTTCTGCATTCCTACCTGCTTGTCCCCGTCTGATCGACTCGGATGGAGCGGCGGGGTAATTGGGCACTCGTGGAACCAACCTTCTAAGGGGAAGAAATATCCCTTCCGCAATCGCCGGAAAGAAAGAGAAGGGCGGGGGAGAAACAGGAGATCCCCCACATGCGAGAATCCGGGAGCGACCCCGCCGAGAATCGAGCCCGGAGGTTGGAGGCGAGTAGTCTGCCCACTACACCACCGCGGCCCCAGGCATCACTGAGAGAAAGTTTTTTTTTTTGTTGAATCAAACAAGATTTATTTGTCGCAAAGCTGTGAGATGTTGTTGGTGCAAACTGAATGTTTGTTTGAATCTACGTAGATCAAACTGTTTCGGTTAATATCAAAGAAATTAGAACCCGGCCGATAATTGAAACTAGATCTTTTGCGCCTGGACCGCCACGCCGTGGAGATCTCAGCTAAAGTGACTACTGATAAATCTGGAATATTTTTCAAAACGTGCATTTATAATACGGAACAGCTCGCGTGAATAAACATTTCAAGTTATTTAGATTCTGTTGAACTTGTTTCATTGGGATGCTTACTCCATTATTGAGCACAAACAAACACTGTTAGTATACCAGTTGTCACAAAAATTACAAACAAACACTCGAGCTGTATTTTTTGTCGACAGTCCAATATCTCNCTGTTAGTATACCAGTTGTCACAAAAATTACAAACAAACACTCGAGCTGTATTTTTTGTCGACAGTCCAATATCTCCCGGCCCAACACAAGAGGTTTCTATTTAATCAAGCACAAATTTCGTTACATGAACGAAATTATTTTTGCTGCTCTTAGAGTTTTGTTTACCCAACAAAATATTTTGTTGGGGGCAACTAAATATATTTTCGGCTTTATACGAAGAAATATTTTTGTTTGCTGGAACAAACCTTTCTCTCGGCGCTGAAGACGAGCTTGAAGTGAGTTGCCTATATCCTCCACTACAACAATGTCAGTTGTGTTGGTCTTTGTATTTACACGTGTCTTCGTCCTATTGGTCCTGGGCTACGCCGGACACGCCTACTGCACTCTGCAACGTTTGTAATTGGCTGGCCGCCGGCCAATGGATTCGTGTGTTGGCCGTAAACCAATCAATGTATCGCGAGAGTTGTGATAGGTTTTACAATGCACAGCGTTCATTTAGAAAAAAATATTAAAAAGAACAAGTTTTATTCTTACGAACGAAAATGCTGACTAATTGTGATTTCTTACTTGGATTCCGATATAAAGCACAGAAAAGCAGTAAAACCATAAAAAATGTGAGTTTTGTCCTTTACAGCAAAGAACTTTCCATATAAACGTAGACCCGAGTATAGCGAAAAGATTTCGAGACAAGATACAGTCCAAAGCACTGTAGGGTCGTCCAGATTCTTTCATTGGCTAAAAAAATGTTCCGGCCCGTGTTAACTGTTTGCGCACGAATCACGAAGGTTCAGTGTCGGAGTTACTTAGTCCTGAGTGGCTCGGTCGAAGACGGACACGGCACCAGCAGCCAATGGAGGTATAACAACAGCTGAGGTGTGTATACAGTATTGAAGTCTACTGTGTGCTCCGATTTTTACGCGAAAAGTCACTGACCCTACTTATAGGTAACAATTTTGCCCACTAGGTACAAGAAAGGATTAAGGCCCGTGTGAAATATGTGACCGCGTGGGGCACCGAGATGTGCAAACGTCGCGTCAGCTGCGCCTTAACTACTTTATCTTGCAATGCACAAGGAGAATTGTTATTGTAATCAAAGTCATTTGTCTGAAATAAATAAATATAATTACACAAGCGCTTTTGCCATTGATCATCCTTAAGCTTTTGTGTCTCCGAGGATGCTGAGACAAAGCTTCTTGACCATCATATTTCATCCCAATATTATATTAATATTTACGTCATTTTTTTTAACTTTTGACATACGCATTCTCTAAAGTTTGTTTTGACATATGCAATGTATTTGTATTAAATTGAAAATAAATTTGATTAATAAGAGCGAATTGTAGTTTATTCTTATAAGTATCAGTACATTACCCGGATTAAAATTTCTCTATAATATTTAAAAATAATTCAATAATGCATAATTAACTTTCAAAATTGCTACCACAAAAATTATTCCAAGGGTGAGAGATTGAGTTGCGAAAAAGACGATTTGTGAAGTGGAAATGCTTGTGTGANCCAAAAAAATACGATTTGTGAAGTGTAAATGCTTGTGTGACTCTAAAATGAGGTCTCGAGAGTCTATGAAGGTGAAACGAGGTGAGAACGGACCGACGCAGGAATGCAAGACCCGGGGGAAAAAGGGAGATTCCCGAGAAAACACGCCACCACCATTCCCACGTGCGAAAATCCAGCAGGGAGTGACCCCGCCTGGAATGGAACACGGTGGGAGGCGAGCGCCCTAACCACTGCAGCCCCAGGACGATTTGTAAGGACTCCAGTACAAAGTCATTTGATAACTTTATTATTCATTTAATGAATGTATTGAAGGGCACACTTTCAAAAACAATAGGTATAAATCTGTGATTTGTTCCACACATTTTCTGAACATTGTCCGAATAATAATAATCCATTTCGGTTTAATATTAAACTTGCTTGATTTAATCGTCCTGGCGTACCATAAATTTTTACTCTTGATGATGGTAGTGTTCATGAATGAATAACATCTGTTGGATGTTACAATTATTCGAATAAATGTATTAGAAGGTAGTACTATCCGATTATCTACATCTAATATTCGTAATTCATTAATATTTTCTTTATTTGTTATGTATGAATCATATTTGGGGGTTCGGGGACACGAAGTAACGAAAAAAATGTCTCGATCCGTCCCCGGCTATGTAGGAATTAAAATCCACCAGACATGGTGGGAAATACACTGGGTTGGCAACCCTGCGTTGCACCCGTCTCGAGGGGGACCTTGGAGGGAGAGAGAGGCCCGAGTGGGCAAAACACCCGCACAGCAGAGAAATATGTCAAGAACAGCGACGGGGGAAACAGGAAACTAACAGAGGTGCCTCGCACTCTGCAGGCGTCGCAAATTAATTTCAATAGCCGTTGTCGTGCCTCTTGTCCTTCCAGGGGAGATAGCTTTTCAAACAGCGCCACGTCTCGGACTTGAGAGAGAGCCATGCCTGAGTGGACGTACAACACGTCTGCTGCATTTCACAGGGATTTGAAAGTCAGTGAGGGGGGGGGGAGGCTATAAAAGGAGAATCCCACAGAACACTTCTTTAACTAACTTTATCAGCAATAATTTTAATAAGTGCTGTTAAGTCTTGCGCAGTGATTTTTTTTTTTTTTTTTTTTTTTTTTTAGCCATACAACTGCAGTATTTAGTGAGGTTGAAGAAGTTTTAAAAACGAATTTGAATGAACAAAAAAAAAAAAAATCATCATAAAGGTGAATAGAAATGACGTTCTTTAAGACGGACTGTAACTATAATGTCTGAAATTTCTTCAACCCCTAGAGGTCGACACACTTTCACTAGCGTTAAAGACGTGCCGTACCGGAAGTGGGTCGACTTTATCTACAACTGCAAAAACAGTATGATCGATTGGTATCGATTCTCACTTAGCACTATCCCAGGATTTCATTATCNTTTATCTACAACTGCAAAAACAGTATGATCGATTGGTATCGATTCTCACTTAGCACTATCCCAGGATTTCATTATCGACCCGCTAAAAGCCAATGGAATACAGAGTTGGTCGTGTTCCTATGAAATGTTCTTTCGAATATGACAGGCTCTATTGCCCGTCGTGTAAAATTCAGTTAGTTATAAAAAAAACTAAATATATTTTTTTAATTTGCGAAAATTATTGTTAATGTTGTCATTATTTTTCTAGTCGAATTCAAATAATGATAGCGAAACATTATAACTCTACCCGTCTCAGTTTTGTTTTTTTTTATTGACAGAGAAATATTCATGGAAGTATTTTTCTAGTTACACTCGGGCAAAGTGTTAAGTTGATGATAATGGACACGAACTAAGAAGAAGAAAAAAAAAAAAAAAAAAAAAAAAGTTAGTTACATATTAAATAAATCAGAAGGAAACGATTGATTGCACCGATTAATCGGTCCTGAATAATCAATTTTATACTTTATCGATTCATATATTTCTTAAATGCCATAACAGACATACTCATCACAGATTCTCTGCTCGTTATTATAATTGTTATTTTTAGCACACGATTTAAAGAAGAAAAAAAAGTAAATTTTACAAATTTAATGTAGTTTTCAGCGTTTAAAATGTAGTGTTCGATGCATAAAACACACAAAAATAATTTAATGAAATTAGTTTAAAGATTAACAATCGATTCCAAAAAAAATCTATAAGTGGCAACGAAATAATCTATTGCCGTGCTGATCGAATCGTGATCTAACGTCTCTAGTACGAACACGCTAACTGCATATAAATACGTATCTTCACAACCGTCGAACGTAACGTCTACTCAGAGCTGTGCATTGCATCAACGTTGTAGAAGGTGGATATACAAAGTTAAAAAATCTCGCGACACCCCACATCACACGAACCAAAAAATCCGAAACTACGTAAGACTGATTTCTGCTTAACCGAAAACTTTTAAAATAAATCTCCAGAAAAATGTTTTTTAGCTGTAGCTCTGGTGCACAATTTAACGTAAACAGTAAAATATCATAAACGAATAAAAAAAAAGTGGTTCCACATGTTAATGTTATTTAAGTATTAAAATTAAAGTTACTGCCAAAATGAGGTCGTTTTCTACTTATGGTGTGCATAGAGACACTGTGAATTCGCGTAAATATTTTGATTCAACATATTCTCGAAAACTTTCTAGCTGCTAATCAATTTTTGATTGTATGGTTCAGTTTTCCACTCTTCTTGGTTCTCTGCAGACCAGTGACAGTTCGTTCTAAATAAGATAACTTGGTATCAGAATCATTATTAGCCAAGCGAAATAATACAGTAGCTTCTTACAACGACAGCATGAAAATAAACAACATCGTTGCCATGTGGCCGATCAACTGATGGCGGAAGGATACGTAGTCAGATGTAAACAGTGGCGCTACTTTCGCAGCCCTGTCAGAATCTCTGGCCAACTTACATGGTACAGAGTATACAGGCACGACAGACTTAAAAGGAAGAAAATACAGTCTGGCACGTGTACCACATTTTGAAACCAAAAAAATTAGCCAACATTTCCCGTGATAGACGATCGTCTCTAAGTATACACAGTAGGAATTTGCGTGATAACAACATCAATTTTTCTGATAGAAGCTGATCTGAAATACATATGAAAGCACGGCAGGACGTGTACTGGTTTTCTTTCTTTCAATCTCGTGGTCGTCGATAAAACTGAGAATAATCTATTACGGCGCCCAGACCGTCATTAGTGCGATGGAGAATCTTGCAAGTCCGCATTACTGCCTCGCTGGGTAAAGGTCATTTCACACGATTAAATATTCATTGGATTTAATTACTTGGATTCAATTTATTGCAAATAAAAATTTACTTAATTTTCCGTTTGATGAATTGCATTCAATAAGATTTCAAGTCTCCGCGTGGAAATTTATCACAAACTTTTTAATGAAACCAGTTTTAAAAATATCAAAAGTAAATTTATAGCAGCATCTACGACTCGTGCCCGACGCGAAAATAATTGGTTAAAACTCGACAAATTTTCTTAATTTATTGTACTTTTTTTTTTTTTTTTTTTGTAAATGCGCGTTCTTATTTTGTAAAAACTTTAAATGTGTGCACACAACTCTATTATTATGAGATTACTTCCATCAGTATTGTCAGAAAAGCTGTTTTAAGCAACTGAAATTTTGGATTCAAGAAAATATACAACATATTTTAAACGAAAATTTTGAACGAAAATGAGACATTCAAGAAATTTAAACAGAAAGTGGCTGCGATTATGACGTTTCTATGACGTCATATAGCTAGATACCTTAAATATCCGCGAGTTAAATTACCTGCAGGCTAGACTCTACAGTCTTATGAACACACATGCTGATATAAACTTCACATTGGTTGTCTGCTGTCACAGTGGAAGGCGACGATTGGGCCAGCGTTCTCCAGGAGGTGTCGAAATCCGCGTGGACCAATGACTGAAGTTATATAAACACACGTATTTCGAATTCTAGTTCGTCTCAAAATTAATCCGCTAATTTTTCAGGTCTCTACATATGGCTAGGGGCAGTGATATTTCGCGAAAAGATTTCGAGACAAGATACAGTCCAAAGCTCTGTATAGTCGTCCAGCTTCTTTGATTGGCTAAGAAAATGTTCTGGCCCGTGTTAACCTTTTGCGCACGAACCACGAAGGTTCAGTGTCGGAGGTTACTTAGTCCTGAGTGGCTTGGTCAAAGACGGACACGGCACCAGCAGCCAATGGAGGTATAACAACAGCTGAGGTGTGTCTATAGTATTGAAGTCTACTGTGTGCTCCGATCTTTTCGCGAAATATCACTGCCCCTATGTATGACTATATATGGCGATATAATGAAATAATTTTAATTACGAGGAGAGCACTGAACCAATTACGCTACTGAGAGCCACATCAGTATATTGTAACTGTCCCACCTTACTCAGTATCCGAAGGCTGGTGAAGTACGACGAGTTACGGCGGTCGGCACAGCAGGCTTCTTGTGACGTCCATCTCGGCCGACGTCACATGGAGACAGACCTCTGCTGCTGCTCTGCATTGTCCTCATATCGGCGTGGCACAACGCAACATGGCCTCATTCCCTAGCTGGTAGAGGGCATTCCTGCCTACCGGGGTCTGGGCAATGCGAGTCCCGACTGTGGCAGCTGGCTGTCCTGATTGCTGCGCATGAGTGATGGCGTGTGCAGGCAGGCCGTCGAATTAAGGCATGTTCACGCTATCGTAACGACAGCGTGTTATTTGCATCATGCTCGTTCCAGCGTAACGTTTACTCTTACTTACTTCAGCTGGCACTCGCTGTTACTTTACTCTGCTCTCGGGGGTAACGTTTCGGAATGCCACCCAGGAAGAAAACGTAGGGAAAAATTTTTTTCTTACAGGGGTAGTGAACACTTTGAACAGTTGGCTAAATTGCATAGCGTAATTATGGCTTGCAACAGGCTAAATGGGAAGTATCTGTTTGCGTTGCTGTTAACGGTTAAACATTCCATTGGCCATCGCTTACTGCCTTCGTCGTGTCATCTGCTCACTCATCCATAGAGAGCTCCTCACGTGTGTTGTGAGTGGTCCGCTATGTACGAGGGCGTGGCCATATTCCCTGGCTGGTCGAGGGCATTCCTGCTTACCCGGGGGTTGGACAATACCAGTCCCGATGGCGGCAGCTGGCTGTCCCGATTACAGCTCATGCGTGGCGGCGCGTTCACGCAGGCCGTCGAATTAAAGCCTGTTCACGCCATCGTAACAGTAGGTACGATACGCCTTCGGCATATTTTTTGCTTCGCAAGAAAATCTATTCACCACATGACGGATTCTTCACGTGACGGGATTTGTGCGGTTTGGGAATTCAAACAGTTGAGCTGTTGAAGGAAGGTAACTATGAAAATAAAACTAAATCAAAGTTGGAGAACATGGCATGACAGAGCATGAGAGAATGTTTCTTTCGTCAGCTTGCCTGGTGGCTAAATTAATACACTAGCGCCACCTAGGTAATGAAAACACATGAAATCCAAGATGGCGTACTCCAGCAAAGTATAAACAAATGACAAACGAAAAAACCAAGATGGCTCGATACGATAGAACGAGTAAGGGTGGAGGCCTGCTGACTAGTTAACCAATGAGAAACAATGGTAGGGGAGGGAAAGGTTATGACAATGCGATGATTCGAGGAGTGTCAGTCGTGGGCTGGACATGGTGCTGGGGAAACCTCCGGAAATGCACATTTTTAAAATACTTTTTAATTTATAATTTTGAGTAAGTTTTTTTTATAAATTTTAAATAATTTTTTATAAAATTCTAAATTTTTTTTAGAATTTTTTAAATTTTGGGGGGACTTTTTGGATTTTTTTGAGGTCAAAGTCATACAAGGTCAAGATCAAAGGTCACCTGGATCCAAGATGGAGTTAGTAGTCAGTAATGTAACATGCTCACTGACTTTTATGAATTTATTCAATATTTACAATTTTTTCTTGAATTTGTGTTTTTAATTAAATATTATAATTATTATAAGTGAAACATTACAAAAAGTGAAATTTAACTAAACAGAAGGTATTTTTATGAACACAAGTATGAAATATTTGTGATACACGGACATATTTAGAAAAAAACCCAGTACGTCATACACGGGGGTGATGATTTTTAAAATGTTTGATTCAAAAAGTGTAAAGAAACAGCGAATAGACTATACTTGTATTTTTTTTTTTTTATTGGGCGGGACTGGGTGGTTGAACCCTATAATCTCTCTTTGACACACGGTTTTTATCAACACGCGTCGCATGTACCGAGAAACTTCATTAATTATAATTATAGGCTGTTCACTGTAAAGTGGGCAGTTTTGAGGCCCTAGTTACTTTTTTCCTTTCAGCCATATTTTTTTTTTTTAAATCCTTTAACCACCTTTTTAAATAAATATTGTCATGGAAGTGATAAACAACACAGTGCGTATATTCAACCGCACTCGCATGATGACGTCTAGAGCTAAAATAAAATACATTTATTGACTACTACAAAAGAGGAGGGAGATTTCAAGAGTGCTCACTTTACCGTGAATAGCTTATACTTGTTCGTTCTGTGTGGTAATGGTGCACGCCGACCTTATTGGCCGAGGCTGGGGAAGGGCGCTGATTAATTGGAGATTTGCTCGCAACAAACAAAAGATGACGGCGAGGTGGCCCGGGGCTTATCGAATCACTGGTTTGGAAGCTGGCAGATGCGACTAGTAACAGTTAACGGGCCAAGGCTGTTGGTACAGGAAGAGGAAGGGGGATGGTGGAGCGTGGAGGGAGGTCATCTTCACGAGTCACATCTCGCCAAGGTTTATCCTACTCAGGTTANACAGCAGGCTTCTTGTTACGTCATTTCGGCCGACGTCACATGAGACAGACCTCTGCTGCCGCTCTGCATTGCCCTCATATCGGCATGGCACAACGCAACATGGCTTCATTCCCTGGCTGGTAGAGGGAATTCCTGCCTACCGGGGTCTGGACAATGCGAGTCCCGATGGCGGCAACTGGCTCTCCTGATTACTGCGCATGCGTGGCGGCGCGTTCACGCAGGCCGTCGAATTAAAGCCTGTTCACGCCATCGTAACAGTACGCCTTCGGCATATTTTTGCTTCGCAAGAAAATCTATTCACCGCGTGGCGCATTCTTCGCTTGATGGGATTTGTGTGGTTTGGGAATTCAAACAGTTGAGCTGTTGAAGGAAGGTAACTAAGGAAAAAAACTAAATCAAAGATGGAGAACATGGCATGACAGAGCATGAGAGAATGTTTGTTTCGTCAGCTTGCCTGGTGGCTAAATCGAGAAATTAGCACCACTTAGGCGATGGGAAAAGAATTCAATATGCCAGGCGCAGACAGCACCACACATACTTTAAATAAATGTAAACAAATATGGCTGCTGCCAGGTGGGTAAATTAATACACTAGCGCCAACTAGGTAATGAAAACACATGAAATCCAAGATAGCGTCCTCCAGCAAAGTATAAACAAATGACAAACGAAAAAACCAAGATGGCTCGATACGATAGAACGAGTAAGGGAGGAGGCCTGCTGACTAATTAACCAATGAGAAACAATGGAAGGGGAGGGAAAGGTTATGACAATGCGATGATTCGAGGAGTGTCAGTCGTGGGCTGGACATGGTGCTCGAGAAACCTCCGTAAAAATAAATTTTTAAATAAATTTTTATTTATAATTTTAAATACATTGTTGTAAAATAAATTTTTTTGAGCTCAAGGTTATACAAGGTCAAGAACAAAGGTCACTTGGATCCAAGATGGCGGTAGTAGTCAGTAATGTAATATGATCACTGACTTTTATGAATTTATTCAATATTTACAATTTATTTTCTCGAATTTGTGTTTTTAATTAAATATTATAACTTATAAGTAAAACATTACAAAAAGTGCAATTTAACCAAAAATAAGGTATTTTTTTATGAACACAAGTATGAAATATTTGTGATACACGGACATATTTAGAAAATAACCCAGTACTTCATACACGGGGTGATGATTTTTCAAATGTTTGATTCAAAAAGCGTAAAGAAACAACGAACGGACTATAGATAATTTTTTTTTGTATATATTATTTTAATTGTGCGGGACTGTGTGGTTGAACCCTATAATCTCTCTTTGACACGCGGTTTTCATTAACACGCATCGCATGTACCGAGAAACTTTATTAATTATAATTATAGGTTGTTCACTGTAAAGTGAGTAGTTTTGAGGCCCTTGTTACTTTTCTCCTTTCAGCCATTTTTTTTAAAATCCTTTAACCACCTTTTTAAATAAATATTGGCACGTAAGTGATAAACAACACGGTGCGTATATTCAACCGCACTCGCATGTTAACGTCTAGAGCTAAAATAAAACACATTTATTGACTATTATAAAAGAGGAGGGGGATTTCAAGAGTGCTCACTTTACCGTGAATAGCTTATACTTAGGGGCGAAAATATTTCGAGACAAGATACATTCCAAAGCACTGTATGGTCGTCCAGCTTCTTTGATTGGCTAAAAAAAATGTTCTGGCCCGTGTTAACCTATTGCGCACGAATCACGAAGGTTCAGTGTCGGAGTTACTTAGTCCTGAGTGGCTTGGTCAAAGACGGACACGGCACCAGAAGCCAATGGAGGTATAACAACAGCTGAGGTGTGTATATAGTATTGAAGTCTACTGTGTGCTCCGATTTTTACGCGAAAAGTCACTGGCCCTACCTATACTTGTTCGTTCTGTGTGGTAATGGTGCACGCCGACCTTATTGGCTGAGGCTGGGGAAGGGCGGTGATTAATTGGTGATTTGCTCGCAACAAACAAAAGATGACGGCGAGGTGGCCCGGGGCTTATCGATTCACTGGTTTGGAAGCTGGCAGATGCGACTAGTAACAGTTAACGGGCCAAGGCTGTTGGTACAGGAAGACGAAGGGGGATGGTGGAGCGTGGAGGGAGGTCATCTTCACGAGTCACATCTCGCCAAGGTTTATCCTACTCAGGTTAGGGTGAGTGAGTGAAGAGATTCTGGCGTCTCTTAACATCGAGGTCTTGAGAGCCGACGAGGGTGAAGTGTGAGGCGAGTATGGAGCAGCGCCGGAATTAAAGAGCGGGGGGAAACGGGAGATCCCCGAGAA
>NQII01002386.1:223914-276324 GCA_002778355.1 Clitarchus hookeri
CTAGGTGCGAGGCGAGCAGTCTAACCATTACACCACCGCGACCCCTGTAGATGTGTAATTGATTATTGAAGATTACGTGACAGTTATAATGACGTTAATTACAATTACGATTAGCATAAAAATCGCTCTCACTGATAGATAGAAAAAGTGTTAATAGGGAGGATAGGCAGTAATAATAACTACCAGTAATAACAATAAAAGATAATAAAATTAAAAACAAGTTTACCTCATAAGAAATAGTTTGAGCAACAGATTGAAGACCGCCCAATAATGCATAATTAGAATTAGAAGATTAACCAGCAATTATAATACTATAAACATTCAATCTTGCACAACAAAGAAAAAATATAATACCCAAACTATAAATATAAATACTACTAAAATATGGAACTACATAAATTACATAAATGTCTTTGGAAAATAATAGTTGTGTGTATTTTAATAGCATTGTAAATCAATTAAGTAATTCAAATTTAGTTATTTTATTTTTCTCAAGATTTTCAACCCTCACGAATTGGATACGCCCTAAGTAGTTTTTCAAGAATATTGGAAGTATAGTATGCAGCATACTGAGCATACATCCACAGCAAAGCAACACTGCAAGCAGGTAAAAGAATAAAGACAAATATTTCAAAAACCACAAGATTAAAAAAAAAAAAATCCTACCAATTCAAATTTAAAAAAAAAACCCACTAACCACTGAGAGAGTAATTTTCTCAAAGCAAAAATTAACAAAAAAAAAAAGTACAAAATCTAGTGGGGAAACCATTGACCCGACTGTAATGGTCATTCACGAAGGAGATGTGTACGTAATGCATAAGAACCAGAAAAATTCGCGTTTTCATTTCGGGACAAGCTAGCATTGCAAACCTCGTACGCTTGTATTGCTAATGCTATTGGTCCACCCGTTAGTTTGCACCTCCTGGACAACTCTGAGCCAATAATAAACGCACAGTAAAATGCAGATCGAACAACCGTATTCCGCTAATACAACAAGCGACCAATGAACAGTGATATTTGCATGATTTTTACATACGACGATGGAGTACAGCCTACAGGTCGTTGAACTCGCGAATTTTTTCAGGTCTATAGTAATGCGTACTGTATGTACGTGTCTGATCAGTATAGGCTGTTCGCTGTTAACTAAGCACTTGAAATCAACCTTTGAAAAAATTGCACAGCTCCTACCTGCATGTATGTTAACGTGCACATTGCCTGGCATGCGCCAAGTTAAGTTGGTAACGACGGAGGGGAAGTAGTTCCATGTCTTAACGATTAATTAAAAGTTTTTCGCTAAACATTTGTGAATACTGAAATTATTCATTTAGTTTTCTGGTTTTTTAATGCACATTAGTAGGGGCACTTACATTTCGCGAAAAGATTTCAAGACAAGATACACTCCAAAGCACTGTAGGGTCGTCCAGCTTCTTTGATTGGCTAAAAAAAATGTTCTGGGCCGTGTTAACAGTTCGCGCACGAATCACGAAGGTTCAGTGTCGGAGTTACTTAGTCCTGAGTGGCTTGGTCACAGACGGACACGGCACCAGCAGCCAATGGAGGTATAACCACAGCTGAGGTGTGTATATAGTGTTGAAGTCTACTGTGTGCTCCGATTTTTACGCGAAAAGTCACCGGCCTTACACATTAGGTATTATAGGAATGACTGAATTTGTAAAATATTTACTTTTCTAATAATTTCGCAGTTTTCTTCTACCAACGCATGAATAAAGTGATGCAGCCCGCGGCAGTGTTGACTTTTACACGTGGCGGAAGAATACACAACGTGCATACAAGTGGATATTACGTAGGACTTTCCAGAAGTGCTCATTGATTTGATTTGATTTCATATTTTCTTTATCAGCCATGACAAGTNGATATTACGTAGGACTTTCCAGAAGTGCTCATTGATTTGATTTGATTTCATATTTTCTTTATCAGCCATGACAAGTATATAAAGGTGCGAATGCAACATATGAACCATAAAATTGCAGCTTCACGTGTACCGNCTTTATCAGCCATGACAAGTATATAAAGGTGCGAATGCAACATATGAACCATAAAATTGCAGCTTCACGTGTACCGACGAAAAAATTCGTTATCGCACGGAGCAGGACAGGTAAACGAGCCAGTGAACTGTAAAAAGGAAAAAACCGGCAAATACACGGAACTAGGGGAAATTAACCAAAACCCCAAGTGCTCAATTTGCCGTGGACAGCCTACTATGAACGGCGTTTACGATCTGCAGCCCAGGACGGCTTTCTAAAATCCGTTACTCTCCGAGTAAACTTTCCTCTCTGGCTGTCCCAAAACACTTTGAGTAAAATGTAAATGTTTTACTAGCTCTCGACAGCGTCCCAAAACTGCAGAGTAATTTACTTTTTAGCAACTTGCCAGAGTTAAACTTTTACGCACACACGATTTCAACGAGCAACGAATGGTAAACTGAAAAACGGAGGAAAGTTTAGTAGAACCAAACAAACTGAAAGGAAATGTGGACATTCTGTTCGCAGACACACACACGGGAAAATTACAAATGACGGGACGATGCCGCTTGCCGGCGGGTTTTCTCGGGGTACTCCCGTTTCCCCCGCCCTTGCATTCTAGCGCCGCTCCATTCTAGGGTCTCATTTCTGTCATGCCCGGGGATGACTGTCACCTACGGGTCCCAGCTGGAAAGACCGTCACTCGGAGGGTGTCGCCTTGCCCTGGGTGCGCTCCCCACACGCCATTATTATTATTATTACAAATTACGAGTGATAAAATTCTTATTTTTATTTGAAAGTTGACTTTTATAAAGGTTATATTTTTATACTTTGGTTAATTTATCGCAAGTACAGCTGTTTATGTATATAACTAGTATTTTTAAAAAAGAAAGAACTTGGGGAAAGGGACAAATATATTCTGGAACGTACATTGGTTGCTTAAGGCGCCCGTCTACCTGGCGCTTGAACTGCGTTGCAGAGTGTTTCAAATACACGTTTATCAACGAAACGATTAAGCGTGCCTCCAACGTGCTGATCTACGAAAAGAACACACACTTCACANAACGTGCTGATCTACGAAAAGAACACACACTTCACACGAGAGCTGTTAAGTACTTTCAAAATATCACGTATGTTAGAAACATCAATTCAGAGTACTCCAAAACCGCTAAAAACGAATTTTCCAAGGTGCTGTAGCTAAAAATGCACGCATCAGATACATACAAAACTACTATAGGCGCCTGCACTGAACCTTCCTAAAGACTTCCCACTAACAAAATTATATGGTGACCGCTGAAAGTCCCATAGGTACACGCGGCACGACGAGAACACTGCACGCCAGTTCAGAGCCTTGCGTTTAGCGGCGATGGCGTACTTGATGCGCGTGGCAGTGTCGCCCTTATCGCTCCCGCGCTTCTCGGCCTAAACGCGGGGAAAAAGTTCCAGGTAGACGGGCGCCTTAATCAGTTCATATTCGTAGACACAGACTGCTATAACTATCATGCTCGTTCCAAAACCAAGTTTACTCTTGCTTTCTTCATCTAATACTCTCTAATACTTTACTCTACTCTCTGAGTAACGTTTCGGAACGCCGCCCAGTGGAAGACAACAAGAAGAGTGATCTTGAAGTGGTGAAGGGGGTGGGAGGGGGCTAGAACATGAGATGAAGAGATAGAAGAGAGAAGAGTAAAGCAAAAAGAAAGAAGCGACAGAGGATGCTTGCTGTAGAGACGGACACCGGAAAGCGTGGGTGGTAGATGGCTTGTCCCGGGGCGACGCGCAAGCCAGACGCTCCTACCTGGGATTCTCGTCCCGGAGCTGCACCCCCCTCAGGGGGGTCCGCGTCCAAATTGATACGTTAGCCCCGGCCCAGCCAATTACAACGCCGCAACAAAAGCACGCGCGTGCCCACGGATGGTTATGCTTAACGTCCCGGGCCAAACATACCGTCTCCCCCCTCGATTCCCTCGTCGACCGAGCATTGTGCACTTTAATCGACGGAGCACGTAATTAAGTATGATTGATATACGGCCGNGAAAAGGGGGGGGGGGTGCATTATGTTGGTTCCGGGAAAAAGAGGAAGGTGTGTTTTGATGAATATTGAAAATTATAATTGCGCAGCATTGTGGCAGGAGGCGGAATTGTTTATCGTCCAGGGGGCGAGCTCGTTGTAGAGACAACATCCGACGTAGCTCGTGGGGGTCTTGCTGGACGGTTCTGACGGGGGGAGACTGCAAACGAATTGCTTCGCGGGTTGAATGATGACGGAAATGAAAAATTTTCCAATTTTATCCATCGCCTGGGGTCACGTTAGATGAGGCGGGGAATGGCAGCGTGGATAGATCGTCCTCCATGCTGGTTTTGTGTTCCTCGATGACTTATTTATCATGGTCAATTAAAATAAACGGTCTTGTTGGGGTACAGGGGTTGGCTTATTCTAACGATTTTTATGAGTGCGTATAGGTTACCGATACTGTTATCTACGTCATATCTGAAACCATTATCGTTTATTAATTTTTTTTATCCTCGCCTACAACTGGCTTCAGAAATTATGTTAAGTAGTACCTCATTCCTAGAGACCTGAAAAATTCGCGAGTTCAATGACCTGTAGGCTATACTCCATTGTAGTATATAAAATCAAGCAAATATCACTGTACGTTGGTTGATTGTTGTATTAGCAGAAGACGGTGGTTCGGTTTGCATTTTACTGTGTGTTTGTTATTGGCTCAGAGTTGTCCAGGAGGTGTAAACTAACGGGTGGGCCAATAGAATAAGCAATACAAACGTACGAGGTTTTGAATTCTATCTTGTCCCGAAATGAAACCGCGATTTTTTCAGGTCTCTACTCATGCCATATCAAACCTACGGCTTTTAACGTAACATGTTAAAAGTTAATTTAGGAAAATAAAAAAATCAAAGATTGAGGGACAGTCGGTTGTATTACTCGAGGGAAAGACCATCCTTACGTCAGGCCTGGACACACAGAACATTAGAGAAATATTTACTCAAAATATCTTGGTTATGAATTTACTTTCCCCTCAATATTTTTTTTTTTTTTTACGTTGAAATGGTAACAATCACAACCCCTCCCTATTTTCCATATTTTTTGCCTCACGTAGTAACAACTTCCAGCTTTTTACACTTTCCAGTACCTTTGGCTTTATGCAGTTCTCGGCAATGCTTCTAAACCATAAATCTTTCATTATACCTTCCAGAATTTTTCAAGTTTTTCTAATACCACCTTAGTAAAGCGAATTAAATAGAGGATTTCACTCTTTTTCTGTACACAAGAAAACTCACTTGTAAAATGCAAGAAACACACTTGACGTTGCGAAATCAACAAAACGAACATTTTTCACTGAAAAATACACAAACAAAATTTGGTTAAAAATTTTAGTGGCCGATAGAAATAATGCAAATCCAAGTATAAATAAATCAATAATGATTAGAGATGTATGGTTTATCGCGGGAAAGGTTGACTGTTGGCTAGGATTCAACGTACTGTACACATGTCCGACGGTTTTCTTCCCTTATTGGCCGTCATGCATGTACGAAGCTACTACCCCATTTCACTGGGCCGATGAGGATTCCGATAATATAAGGCAGAACGTTCGTGATTTGACTGCAAACAACTTAGCCAAAAAACTTTATTCATCTAATCATGAAAGAATGAACTAGTTAAAGAGTGTCACAGAAAATATGTCTGCTCAAATTGTTTTTCGCGATTTTCCATCATTTCGAATAATGATGGTCGTCATAAGATGATGTTCTCGCGTGATGAGGAAACTGGGGCCCAGTTGTCAAAACTGTCGGAATCACTCGTTAAAAGGAATGGCGTCATTCCGTCAAATGGCCTCCCCAGTCATCAAATGGATCTCATAAGCAATTGTTAGGGGCAGTGATATTTCGCGAAAATATTTCGAGACAAGATACAGACCAAAGCACTATAGGGTCGTCCAGCTCCTTTGATTGGCTAAAAAATGGTCTGGCCCGTGTTAACAGTTTGCGCACGAATCACGAAGGTTCAGTGTCGGAGTTACTTAGCCCTGAGTGGCTTGGTCAAAGACGGACACGGCGCCAGCAGCCAATGGAGGTATAACAACAGCTGAGGTGTGTATATAGTATTGAAGTCTACTGTGTGCTCCGATTTTTACGCGAAAAGTCACTGGCCCTAGCAATTGTGTATATTCTAATTAAAAATGGAATACTTCAAAGTAAAATTTTTTAGGACAGAAAAGAAAGTAGCCATTTTGTTGCCCATTTATAAATTTGGTTATTGAAACGAACACGTCGTTGTTGAAAAGTGTAGAAGTCAGCAAAAAATCGCAGAAAGTATCCCTGTGTTTACGATATTCACTATTCTGCGAAACAGTGTTTTAAACTATAGCGACAATGTCGCGTCTTATCCGAATAGATTGCTGTATTGAAACCCCGTATTCCGCTTGAAATTCGGAGGAAACAAGAAACGCACGAAGCTTGTGTATGCTATTTTCGATCGCCGTCGCTACACTTCGTTATGGCCGGACGTGACCTTAATTAAAGGCGTTCAATATTGTTCACTAGGGGTTCCCCTTAAGGCGCCCGTCTACCTGGAACTTTTTCCCACGTTTAGGCCGAGAAGCGCGGGAGCGATAAGGGCGACACTGCCACGCGCATCAAGTACGCCATCGCCGCTAAGCGCAAGGCTCTGAACTGGCGTGCAGTGTTCTCGTCGTGCTGCGTGTACCTATGGGACTTTCAGCGGTGACCATATTATTTTATTAGTGGGAAGTCTTTAGGAAGGTTCAGTGCAGGCGCCTATAGTAGTTTTGTATGTATCTGATGCGTGCATTTTGAGCTACAGCGCCTTGGAAAGGCCGTTTTTTAGCGGTTTTGGAGTACTCTGAATTGATGATTCTAACGTACGTGATATTTTGAAAGTACTTAACAGCTCTCGTCTGAAGTGTGTGTTCTTTTCGTAGATCATCACGTTGGACGCACGCTTAATAGTTTAGTTGAAAAACATGTATTTCGAACACTCTGCAACGCAGTTCAAGCGCCAGGTAGACGGGCGCCTTAAAGTTGATTTTCGGACCCTCAGCAGCGGAATTGTGCTATCGAGTGTCAACATCAATATAAACCTCTTTAAGGCTATGCTTCACCCCTTTTGCAGAAATTCTTCGTTTTCGCGTCATTCATAATTTCAGTTTCATAGTTATTACCGGAAATGTTTGGTTGTAGAAAACTTACAATTTACTAGTTGTTCAACACTTTCGTATCTAATTTTCACTGTGTGTTATTTACCTATTGCAATTAGGCAGGAACTTATTGACGCGATATAAATATGTTCCTGACATTCTACAACTAGCAGATAACACAGGATTACAAATTACCCACAAAAATATTAAATAACTCGTAAAATGTAAATTTTTCATAATAGCACATTGTCAGTAATGACTATGAATCCGAAATTATGACGCGAAAACGAAGAATTTCTGCAAAAGTGTTTGAGCCAAGCCTTAAATGGCTCAAATGGCACGTTCACAAACTAAGCGAGTCAGCCCTCCAGAATCAAAAAATGATATTTGCATTGTAGTCACTTGGGAATTTTTGACAAACTATTATTGGCTACGTTTAACTAGCAATGAAATACGCAGCCGACAGCATTTTTACTCATGGACGGAATTAAAAACCACAAACACCATATTTCATAACTAGGGCCAGTGACATTTCGCGTAAAAATCGGAGCGCACAGTAGGCTCCAATACTATATACACACCTCAGCTGTTGTTATACCTCCATTGGCTGCTGGTGCCGTGTCCGTCTTTGACCAAGCCACTCGGGACTAAGTAACTCCGACACTGAACCTTCGTGACTCGTGCGCAAACTGATAACACGGGCCAGAACATTTTTTTTTTTAGCCAATCGAAGAAGCTGGACGACCCGACCCTACAGTGCTTTGGACTGTATCTTGTCTCGAAATATTTTCGCGAAATATCACTGTCCCTATTCATAACTATAGTTTCTATTGTATTTTATGATGATGAAATGATGGACTCACATTCGGGAAGCCCCGGACTCAATTCTCAGTCCAGCCACACTGATTCCGCATTTCGGTTGTTTTTCCGAAATCACGCCAAGAAAATGCCGGAATCGTTCCTCGGACAAATGCCATAGCCGATTCCTCCCCGAATCCTGTCAAGTCCCAGAAACAGACTCCATCTGTGAAGAGATTTGGGCGACTCTTAACATCGAGGTCTTGAGAGCCGATGAGGGCGAAGTGAGGCGAGTATGGAGCAGCTTCGGAATGAAGAGGCGAGGGGAAACGGGAGCTCCCCGAGAAAACCCGCCGACCAGCGGCATCGTCCGGCACGACTCCCACTTCTTGCGAAAATCCGGAATGAACCGGCCGGGGATTGCACCCGGTTCGCCTTGGTGGGGGGCGAGCAGTCTAGCCGCTCAGCCACCGTGGCCCCGACTCCATCCGCGATAACTTCTCTGTCGAAGAGGCGTCTTCAAAGCGGTTTGTATTCCAGTTTACACGTCGAGTTAGCGCGCAAACTAAAGAAGCCGTATCCCCCGAGTGGTCTTTTCAAAGTATGCGGAGATGACATTTAAAAATAAAAAAAAGCGACACTTTCGTTCTTTTTTTTTCCCTCGGACTTTCAACTTGGACGAAGCGTGAGAAAGTCAAGAGGTTTTCATCTGAGCGCCCACGCCGGGGGGGAAGACGAGGTTTCCTCCGGGCTCAACGCGACGAAGGAGGTCAAGTTGTCGGTCCCCGAGTACTCAGACAGCCGGAGTAGAGTGGCGAGTACACACGTGTGGTGCTCCGGGGGGGGGGGAAGAGTGCTCTTTGTAGGGCCTACTTCCGGAGTCCTCGCCAAGACACCCCCCCGCAACTTACACTAAGGCCGTTTTGTGACAGTTCTAAGAAAGTAGTGCCGGTGTTGTTGCTCTGCTAAAGTATACATCCGCCTCAGCTGTTCCGACACGTGGAAGACACGATGTTATGTCGGCTGTTGACATTGGCGAGGGACTGCAATGTTATGTCGGCTGTTGACATTGGCGAGGGACTGCAATGTTATGTCGGCTGTTGACATTGGCGAGGGACTGCAATGTTATGTCGGCTGTTGACATTGGCGAGGGACTGCAATGAATACAGCCGACAACTGTAACCGCTCCCTGACGTTTGTTATGTCGGCTGTTGACATTGGCGAGGGACTGCAATGTAATGTCGGCTGTCGACATTGGCGAGGGACTGCAATGTTATTCGCACAGCCCGCATTGCTTCAGGAAAGTACAAAATTTTTTTTGACGCANGACATTGGCGAGGGACTGCAATGTTATTCGCACAGCCCGCATTGCTTCAGGAAAGTACAAAATTTTTTTTGACGCAGCAGAAACTGCAAAATCCAAAATGTATATTTGTAACTTACTATTGTAAATTAAAATATGTGAAAATATAATGTACCTAGTGCGGTGTTTCATGCAGGTGCTAAATAATTTAAGTCAATATTTTTGAATGATTATCTTCAATCTTTTCTGCCATATAACTTTTTTTTTCTGTCAGGGACTGATTACGAGAGTGAGAATGTATTCTTAAGTCCGTATTAGATTTACCGAGGCATTTTAATAATTCGCACAAATAAAAATTTTTGATGTATACATTTTCTTTCTTTTGCTGGTAAACATGTAGACGTGGAAGAAGGCCGGAGGTTCTCGACTACAGAAGCTGGCAGTCTTCGAGTCTCCTGCTTGCGCGAGTGCCTCTTCAGGAATGAGCATCGGCAGTCGTGCGACCGCTGGCAGTAGGCGGTACTCGGCCCAAAGAAGTTGTAACGTAGTGCATAGATATACAAGTACTAGCAGTTAGTGCCAATACAGAAGGCCGCTAAGGCGAACCGGGTTCGAGTCCCGGCCGGGTTCACCCCCGGGATTTTCGCATGTGGGAATGGTGCCGGACGATGCCGCTGATGGGGCGGGTTTTCTAGGGGGATCTACTGTTTCCCCCACCCCTCGCATTCTGGCGATGCTCCATCCTCAAATATCTTCACTGCACCCTATTCTCTAACTTTGCAGAAATTTCCGCCCCTAAAACTGCTTTACTTTTTGCTTGAATTTAAAAAAAGAACTCCGCCGACTCCGTTACAAATCTTTTCGCGACGCCTACGGTGAATTGCATAACTAAAAGCTAAAGCATTCATACTTAGTCGAGCCTAGCAAATTTCAAGACCTTTGGCTTAAACCTACGAATGTACAATTTGTTTATTAACACAGGGTGAGTGTAAAAGAATACCCCAACTTTGAAGGTCTATAATAATATCAAAACGAAACAACCTACAACCTTGGTTGACCAATCAAATGAACCGTGGAACCGTGAAGTTTGTTTACCATACATTCATAAATNCTTGGTTGACCAATCAAATGAACCGTGGAACCGTGAAGTTTGTTTACCATACATTCATAAATGTTCAATGTGACCTCCATGAGCGGCCCGAACGACATCTACGCGATAATCACTCGTTCCACACTCCTATCAGCATGTCCGGTGTTACGGTTTGGATGGCGTCCGTAATTCTCGTTTTGAGGTCGTTGATGTTATCCGGGAATGGTGGACGAGAAACACTTGATCCTTTACGAACCCACATAGAAAAAAATCGCACGGGGTAAGATCCGGGCTTCTTGGAGACCAGTGATGAAGAACCTGGTCACCAGCTGCTCCTCGACCAATCCAGCGTTGCGGCAACGTCTCGTTCAGGTATCCGCGGACAGCTAGGTGCCAATGGGGTGGCGCACCATGAAGGAAACATCAGACCGTCCCCATCACATTGACGTGTCGAATGCGAGCTCGCTATCCCCTCACCACCTCAAACCGAGANCCAATCCAGCGTTGCGGCAACGTCTCGTTCAGGTATCCGCGGACAGCTAGGTGCCAATGGGGTGGCGCACCATGAAGGAAACATCAGACCGTCCCCTTCACATTGACGTGTCGAATGCGAGCTCGCTATCCCCTCACCACCTCAAACCGACAGTTACGAACTCAATCGAGACCGTAACACCGGACATGCTGACAAGAGCGTGGAACGAGTTTGATTATCACGTAGATGTCGTTCGGGCCGCTCACGGTGGTCACATTGAACATTTATGAATGTATGGTAAACAAACTTCACGGCCCCACGGTTCATTTGATTGGTCAATCAAGGTTGTAGGTTGTTTGGTTTTGATATTATTATAGACCTCCAAAGTTGGGGTATTCTATTATACTCACGCTGTACTTAGAAAAATTCGGAAACTAAAATTACCAGTCCCCTGGTCTTGCGCTTAACCAGTCAGCGATAAGCAAATGTCGCAATGAACAAAATATTTTTCTGGCTTTGGGCGACACAATTTTTAAGATTAACAGGCGTGTCGGTAATGCCTAGTCTAGTGCACAAATATTATTGAAGTGAGTGTGCACCAACGGATGCGTGTGCGTCGTCCCTTTGGTGTAATTTTCTAAGACTCGGAAGGGGGCAGCGGTGGCGTAGTGTCCAGGACGCTCGCCTCCCACCACGGCGATCCGGGCTCGATCCCCGGCGGGTTCACCCCCGGGATTTGCGCATGTGGGAATCGTGCTGGACGATGCCGCTTGCCGGCGGGCTTTCTCGGGGTACTCTCGTTTCCCCCGCCCTTGCATTCCAGCGCCGCTCCATTCTAGGGCTTCATCTCTGTCATGCCCGGGGATGACGGTCACCTACGGGTCCCCAGCTGGAAAGACCGTCACTCGGAGGGTGTCGCCTTGCCCTGGGTGCACTCCCCCACACGACATTTATTTTACTAGACTCGGTTGAGCTATGTTTGGATGAGGCGGAGGGATATCCCGCGAGCAGAACTACTTCAGTTGGACTTCATAAAAGTCGGAAGTAACCGTGAATGGACTGCAAGTATTCTGCGGCCTAAGTAAGCCCTCGCTTTACGTCCGCGCGGCGAGAAAACTGCGAGTGCGCGTCTTGTAACGTACTATCGTATGTTTACTTCTTACCCCCCTCCAAACACTTTTCCCTCTCCACGGTCTGTACATCCTTTATTTTCTGTCTCTCTCTGTCTCTCTTTTCGTTGCAGGTCTTTTGTGTGCTCGTGCCCACCCGATAATTACATGTGCATACATCAGAAAATGAGTAGGGTCTGAGAAAGTGGCCACTTCCGTTAATCAATTCCTCGCCAACACGCCCTTTCCTACCTCCCCTCCCCGTGCCACACCCACACCTCCTCTTACCCCTCCGGCGGTCGGACGCTAAGTGTTTGTTTTCCGAGTGACGCCATTGTTCAAAGAGATTGCCTCCTTGGGCCTTATACGGCGTCTGGAGTCCGTGGCGCGAGTAATGTAGGCTGACTGATGGCAAGACGTCGCCCTTGCACACTTAATTACGAGCATACCTTTTTTTTTTAAAAAAATTTTTACGGTTCCATCGCAGACAGCATTGCTTGGGGGCACAGAATAGGTTAAGCACACAGAAGCGAAATCGCTGATTGGCTCTGGCACGGGTCTTACGTCCGATTGGCTACCGCGTGCAGCGGAAAGTAGGGACGTTGAAAACCTATCGATGTATCGAAATGACGATATTATGTAAACGATATATCGAGATAAATCGTATATATTTAAATTATATTTGATTGAAATCAGTATCTTTTTCCAGGTATCGGAAATAAATATTTTTAAAGGGCTCTTGTATTCTCAGTTTTAAATACAAAAATATAATTTAAAAATTACTATGATTACTTTGGCAACATGCATTAAAAACAGGCGCCGCATTAATCTTCAATGCCTGGGATCTTCTATGTGTAATATTCCAAGCAATTTTACATTTGTCGAGTCATTTAATACATAAAATATCGAATTCCAATATACCGAAAATTAACATTTTTCTTTTGATATATAGTTTTGTAAAATTATACTTTAATAAATAACCAATATAAACATCCCTAGCAGAAAGGTTCCCTATTGGCTGGACTGCCGGCTGGCGAGTTATGCCTAGTTCACATGTATGCCAGTCACACCGAACAGAGTTGGAAAACTAGAACAACCAATCAGAAACCGTTCTCGTTTTCCGCGCAAGCCACGCCGAAAAGTTGAAACTCGTGCGAAATGAGCAAACTTCTGTGATATTTCCCAGAAGTCAGGTCGTTCACATAGTTATGCCCCTCATTTATTGGATAATCAATGTGTTTTGATGTAATAGTATATAATAGCTCAACGTATGTATTTTTAATGCAATACGTGAACATAAACATTAGATTTATTTAACCCTTTTATTAAATAATTGTAGTTTGAGAATGTACACAGAGGTAGTACTGATTTGTAAAGTATATAACAAAATTACAATCTCTATAAAATCATTTAGTAAAAATTTGTACCACAATGGAATGAATGAAATAAGAGTAGCAACATGCGTGTCAAAGGACGTGTAACTTACCTGATCACACATTATTTCAAGATGTTGAGACGGGCTGGAACAGTGCGTATCAGATGATGGAACGCCTGATTGAGCAAAAAAATGCTATCAACCTTTACCGCGTAGAAAGATAAAATATTGTTGCAGTATTAAAACATTTTTATCAGGCCACAATCAATATATCATCAGATTCCTCACGTGTTTCTATAGTAATACCAATGATAACCATGTTAAATGGAAAATTACAACCGCAGCAAACCCGCAATGATGTTGATGTTGTCCATAGTGAGGAAGATAACTAATTTGTTCAGAATAGAATTCATCTGGAAGAGATGAAAAACAATTTGCTCAGCTTGTTGAACAGGCGATTTAGTTACCTCAAACACTGTCTTTCTATGATCACAGCGACACTTATCGATCCCCGGTTTAAAACAAAGTATCTTTCCCAAAACGATATTAATTTAGCAAAGAGAAACATCATCCATCTTATGACGCAACAAGAATCAAATGCCAATCGCCTTTCTTCAACTGACAACGATACTTCCATATCATCACGTAATACATCCGAAACAATTGATGATGACAATATGAACAGTCTATGGGCAGCGCATGACTCTATTGAGATTGAAGATGAAGAAATGCTGGATCAAGGGGAAGACTTCAATATCATGGAGCATGCTATCCAATCATTTTTAAGAGAACCTCGTCTGCCAATATTTATGAGTATTGGCATTCTTCTCCCTATAAAGTGCTTCGGCCAGCTGCTTTGAAGTTTTTTGTCTGCTCCTCCAACAAATGTTGCAAGTGAGCAACTATTCAGTGCAGCAGGTCAGTTATATGTCGAAAGGAGACACAATTTGAAGGGCCAAAATGCAGAAAAGTTGTTGTTTATGACTTAATATTATAAGTTGTTTGACTTTGATTATTAAAATGTTGATTTTGTTTCAGTAAAACTATTTTTTGATTAATAAAAATATCATGAAACTACGTAAAAATTGTGTTTCACTGATTTTTCCCTTCATTTTTATAAATATTTTGAAAGTCTCTGTCTTGGTCTAAACAAAAAGTCATGGTTCGGTCGGACCTTAGCGATGACAGTACGATGTAGAGAAAAGCCCTAAGTTCANTGATTATTAAAATGTTGATTTTGTTTCAGTAAAACTATTTTTTGATTAATAAAAATATCATGAAACTACGTAAAAAATTGTGTTTCACTGATTTTTCCCTTCATTTTTATAAATATTTTGAAAGTCTCTGTCTTGGTCTAAACAAAAAGTCATGGTTCGGTCGGACCTTAGCGATGACAGTACGATGTAGAGAAAAGCCCTAAGTTCACCTGGTCTACGCATGATCCGCACAATACAATATTATAATTGGCACAATGTTAAAAAGAAATTTTCCTTCATTTTACGGAAAAGTGCTCGTAAAGAATTATCCAGAAGTGCCCGTAAACTCTCCGTAAAATTAGACACAATTTCCAAAAACTGACTTCCCGTAAATTTCACACAAGTTTCCGTCTATCAACGACACCTCTCCGTTAATTTCCTTGTTAGTTTTTTGTAATTCAAGAGATAATGAGAACATCTTTAATTTTAGTTATATGGGTGTTCTACTGCGCATATAAATGTTGAAATATTTTATACCTGGACGAGATTTGAACCTGGGTCAAAAGGTTAGAAGCCCACGACTCTAACCAATTACCTAAAGTTTCTCATAAAGTTTTCAATTAAAACTTCGGTATTTCTACTAGAGCGCATAAGAAAACTTTTCAGTTTTTATTAAAGTGCATTTTTAATTTTGCTAAATGTTACTGATGCAGCCTTTTGATGTTTGAAAGAATAAATCTTAGTAGGGTGGATATCTTAACTGTAGCAGAAATAGTAATTTTCTGGTTACAGTGGCGAAGAAAACTTTGCGCGGACTCTGGCATCGTTCGATCCCAAAACCCAACACTATATGAAATACTGAGAACTTCTGGATTTTGTATTTACGGAACTCAGCTCTGTTTTTTGCCACATCCGTAAAAGTTTCCCTAAATATACGGAAATATTCAACAGCGTAGTTCATGAAAATACTTCAATCCTACCCCTACTGCGGTTTGAGGATACAGATCAGTCAGAACGATGACTCAAATGTGTCACTTTCAACGTAAGACGTCACTCAAGACTCTAGAGAATAACGACAAGATATAAAGTAGGTGTTGGGCAGATCCAAAGGATCTCCAAGATTGATTTTTACACCGCGTAAAAACTTAAATTATTCTTAAAACCACGTACATCGATAAAAAAAAACACTTTATACATAACGTAGTACCAGGAAAGTAAAAAAATTGATTTAAACGGCCTATCCGTTTAGTACCGACATACAGGATGGTTCACGAGGAGTTACCGCTACTCACAAGGCTTATTCCTTTAAGTCATTTGGAGCAAAACATGCCATATGCATGCGGGCCCTATTCACAACATTTACAGGGCAATTCGAATAGTATGGAAGACAAAGAAAAAAAAGTTATCATCAGACGTTATTGTTTACAGTAGAATTCCAACACCACATCGGCGTATTCTTCTGTGGAAAATGTAGTGGCATTGTGACAGTTGCTAAATCTCACAACCACGATAAACACTGCACGATCGTCAAGGTCTAGTCACGAGCTGCGCACTATTGTGCCGGTAGTTTGCAGTCTTCAGTGGAAAATTTCCCATAAAAAGCAACATACAGCAATTACCTTTTTTTTTGGTACAATATTTTGGGGTCGAGTAACTTTAACATTTTTATAAACTCTGCAACCCAGCCTCTGGAATCATGAACAAGGTGGGGACTCTCTCCAATTATGCTTTAATCGGAATGTGGCTAGTTAAATCTTTATAAAATAATATCATTCAACTTTGCAGTATATTTGTACAACCTTACACGCCCCTATATCCCCGTCAAGGATAAATATCAAAATCATAACAGAGCGCATCAACGAGTATCGTCCTGCGAGTACTTGTCCCAGAGGCCCTAATGCTCGATGAAGCAAATTTATCGCCTGAAAGAAAGGAAAGGGAAAAGGCGAACTGATAGCCACCACAATGTGTGGTGGTGTCAAATGGGACAGGATTGATAGACGATAAGGGAAGAGAGCAGGGAGGTGGTCCATTTAAAAATAAACACAACTAGGTTTTGCATCTAAAAATTTTTTTTCTTTACCTTCTGCTAGGCCAACCATTTGTATTAATTAAGGTTACTTCAATTTATAAGCTACACAGCTGATGTGACATTTGGCACTATGGCATACCAGATGCACACACATCTGGTAGGGAAGCTCTTAAGGGTCAAATCTGGGTAAATCTTTAATCAGAGCACACTTTTTTTTTCTTTTGGTCACTTGGAAAAAATGTTTTAAAGAGGATCCACTGTAGTTAAAAATCTTTATCCTTTAGTGTGGGCAATAAATTACATTGTCACTTAAATGTTTGGCTTCAAACAGAATAATATTGTGGCTGCAACAACTACACTAAATCACCTGAAGAAGCATGAAAATAAATGGAAAAAAATATGTTATATAATGTTTGTGATCAAAGAAACCTGCTCAAAAAAAAAAAAATAAAAACAATGTACACAATGTTTTTAATGAAATTTCCTTTCAATGAGCCAAGGGCTCAGTCCATAACGAGAAGAGTTACGTTCTGAATGCTTACATAAGTTTTGTCCAAGAGGAGTAGGGATTTGTTGACCCTAAGCCGATCACTTATCTACCATAGACGCACACACTACGGTATGCTCATTACACCTTTGTCCACAATCTGTAACATTTACCATTATTGATTCAAGTCAAGTTTAAAGTTAATTTCGTAAACACAAAGTGTTGCTTCATGTTCATATTATTTATGGAGCACGTACGTATGTATGTCCATGTAAACATTACCGCGACAGATTCAACAGTAAGTCAAGCTATTAAAACTACTCGTGTTTTTAATAAATAATTTTGTGTACAAGTTTAGTTTTAAATTTTTGTCTGAAATATCGAGTGTTTGTGTGCAAGATCCCCTTTTTTTAATTTCTCAGTGGATCAGCCAGACAAATAAAATAATTATGCAAATTAGAATTCTCGTACCAATTAGCAATCAATTAACACCACATTAAACACAAGAGTGAAAAATCATGGCTTATTAGAAATCTTAAATTCTCTCAAAAGTAAGTGAAAGAAAATTATGACTAACTATTGCCACAAGTAGAAACGAGCTAGGACAAAACATATCACAACACAACTGAAGCTCTTTAAAATAGTAATTAATTTGTAAATGGACACAAATCATACAGCCGTACACTGATTGGAAGTGGACATTAATTACTGTAGCAAGAAATACTAAACAAATCAACATTCAGCACATATGAACAGCTATAGTTACCAGAAATTATCATTTATAATTAGATTTCTTACTGAATTAGATTATGAACCAGTCGTTGAAATCTCCGAGAGCTTTAAAACTATCAACTGTCTTTCTCTCAAGCCACTAATTTCAAATGCAGCATTAATGAAAAATGAATTATTCCAATTAATGACATTTCTTCTGNTCTTTCTCTCAAGCCACTAATTTCAAATGCAGCATTAATGAAAAATGAATTATTCCAATTAATGACATTTCTTCTGGAGAAAACTGTTCATAAAATAAGTTATTGTTAAACTGAGTAGCTTTATAAATATAATTCCATCCCGACTAACTGGGTATCACAGACTATCTTAAGGGTCTCGGTTATAATTTCTTTCTTTGAGAAAAATTTTATAGACTTCTCTCCTGGTAAAATTAATTGAATTTGAGTTGTTCAGTTAACAAGAACACCAAGTGCAATATTAGACCATACCCTATGGTACAGTCCTACTATTTGAAGTTCCAATGTCGAGGAGTCTCAAGCGTCCAGTCCATAGGCCTGATCGTGAGGTCTTGAAAATTGAACTAAAATTAAGAAATTGAGCTTTTAGGCTGCTTCTATAGCCTGCACACATTTACTGGACTTGTGATTATTCTTCCATCGCGCTGTCTTTAGGATGAGCGGTCAAAATTAGAGATCTAAATAAAATTAAGGAAACAAAATTTAAGGAATAGACTACNAGAGAGAGAGTATGTCCCTGGGCTTGCTAAGGTGCAACCCTTTCCTGATAAACAAAATCAAGAATAAATAATTTCCTGATAAGCAACTCTTAGTTAGCTACAAAAGTTTAAAATCCAGGGATTACATAAATGTGCAACATTAAAATTTTTAATCAATTAAAATTCATGAAAAAGTTAACGTCACATAATTAAAATGAAACTGTGACAAAGTTTCTACCATCATTTAGAATGTAAATAATAAGAAAGTATTAAACTGATAGATGTAATCATTGCAGTGAACTCCTAATATCAACCAATTTAAGCGCCAATGTGATAATGTAAACAAAGAGTCAACTGTATTTATATCCCTACAAGATGCGGTTTTCGTTTTTTACATTTACCATTTTGTCGTGATCCGAGTAGACTAGTCTAAATGTTTTTGTACCTACACTGAGGTGACAAAGGTCATGGGATACAATATGCAAATATACAGATGGCAGTAGTATCGAGTACACAATGTATAAATGGGCAGTGCATTGGTTGGGCTTTCATTTGTAGTCAAGTGATTCATGTGAAAAGATTTCCGACGTGATTATGGCCACACGAAGGGGATTAACAGACTTTGAACGCGGAATGTTAGTTGGAGCTAGACGCATGGGACATTCCATTTCGGAAATGGTTAGGGAATTCAACATTCCGAGATCCACAGTGTCAAGAGTGTGCCGAGAATGACTATTCAGGCATAACCTCCCACCATGGACAATGCAGTGGCCGACCGCCTGCACTTGATGACCGAGACCAACGACGTGTGCGCAGAATGGTCAGTGTTAGCAGACAAGCAACACTGCGTGAAATAACCGCATGAATCAATGTGGGACGTACGACGGACGCGTCCGTTAAGACAGTGCGTCGAACTTTGGCTGTACTGGGCTATGCCAGCAGAAGACCGACTCGAGTGCCTTTACTAACAGCACGACATCGTCTGCAACGCCTCTCCTGGGCTCGTGACCATATCAGTTGGACCCTAGACAACTGGAAAACCGTGGCTTTGTCAGATGAGTCCCGATTTCAGTTTGTAAGAGCTGATGGTAGGATTTGAGAGTGGCGCAGACCCCATGAATCCACAGACCCAAGTTGTCAACAAGGAACTGTGCAAGCTGGTGGTGGCGCCATAATGGTGTGGGCTGTTTTTACATGGAGTGGACTGGGTCCTCTGGTCCAACTGAACCGATCATTGTCTGGAAAGGGTTATGTTCAGCTACTTGGAGACCACTTGCAGCCATTCATGGAATTCATGTACCCAAACAACGATGAACTTTTTTGGATGACAATGCGCCATGTCACCGGGCCACAACTGTTCGCGATTGGTTTGAAGAACATTCTGGAAAGTTCCAGCGAATGATTTGGCCACCAAGATCGCCCGACATGAATCCCATTGAACATTAATGGAACATAATGGAGAAGTCTGTTCGTGCACAAACTCCTGCACCGGCAACATTTTCGTAATTATGGACGTCTATAGAGGCGGCATGGCTTAGTATTTCTGCTGGGGACTTCCAACGACTTGTTGAGTCCATACCATGTAAAGTTGCTGCACTTCGCCGGGCAAAAGGAGGTCTGACACGATATTAGGAGGTATTCCACGACTTGTCACCTCAGTGTATATATTCTGTATTTGAATTCTTTAACTCAACGTAATTACCACNTAGGAGGTATTCCACGACTTGTCGCCTCAGTGTATATATTCTGTATTTGAATTCTTTAACTCAACGTAATTACCACTGCTTAATTCATTACTTACTTATATAATTTTATTTTGTGATCTAAGTACACTCGTTTGTTATAAATTTTTTTGTGAACATAGATACAATTTTGCTTTTTTAATTCAAAGTGCGATAGCTTCTACATTGATAATTGCGACTAACATGCCCTGCGGCATACCACTAAACCATAACCTACTTAATGCTTTCAAACAAGTAAACTTCTTGAAAATGTGAGACAAGGAATTTAGATGGAAATTTTCTCGATCATGTCTAGCTAATCGTTTTAGATATTGTACACTCGCACATAACCAATATTAATTTATTTCAATACAAACGTCTTCTGGATCAACAGATATCCTGGAATGGTCTAATTGACACTTGTCGTAAATGTGTAAGCACAGAGCTCANAAACGTCTTCTGGATCAACAGATATCCTGGAATGGTCTAATTGACACTTGTCGTAAATGTGTAAGCACAGAGCTCAAGCGAAACCACAACAGGCGTAGATGTACGAGAAAATCACAGGGATTTATTATTTAAGACTGTAAAGAAATTTTAATTGCCTTATTAAATCCATGTGTTTCAAAAACTATTTTTCGAAGTGAAATAATATAAATATTAATTACTTCAACTACACAATTGCCATGCGAGCACTGGATCGTCAACGTAGATTGATGTAGAAATGTGCAAACTTCGGCAGTTCTTTTCCTTCCCTTGCACAGCTGGAGGGGAGGGGAGGGAGCTAGTTACCTAGCAACCAGCTCGGCATACTTGTACCCTCCCACTGGTTTGGAAAGGAGGTGGGAGTGTAGATTGTCCCCATCCCCACTGTAACCCTTCTCCAGCTCGCCCACCATGAACAAACTTGCCTGTAATAACCTCTTCCCGTGCTCCGCTGATCCGAGTGCGTGGGACATTCTTCTAAGTTCACTTTGAAGTCAGTCTATTTTTCAGAGTGTTTGAAAGTTTTAAGACTGCTTGCTCTCCGTGTCCGATTACAATCAGTTACTGTATTTTCTGATGTTATACTCTATTTAAATGGGTCAAGGTGAAATTTTTAAAGTATTATTTACAGCAATTTCAGTTTTTATTGTGTGCATCAGTTAAACTCTTGGCAGATAATGTAAAACTACTCAACATGAAGTTTAATAAGGTTTGAAGCTGTACTTTGACGTGCAAGTGGAACCCTCCTCTACTGAAATTCTGGATGCATAGGACTTGTTTGAAGGCTTTAAAATCCAAAATTTGGTTTCTACAAGAAGAATGTTTCCTTACCTGCAGTGATGGCAGATCCAAGATTCCAAGAGGCTTTGGTTATTAAGATAGCCGCTGTAACTACTTTGGAAAGTGAAGTGAAGGAATTAATGTCAAGCTGGAGTGGTGATCCTCCTCTCTAGACTCCATCTGAAGAACTACCAGACAAGTCGCTATGATTTGAATGCCCACGAATTCAACAAACTTAAACGAGAGGCACGCAGACAGAAAAAATAACCAATTGCAGCAGTCGAGTGAAAACTAGAACGTAATATCCAAAAGCGTCAAAAGTTGCCTTAAAATATGCAGGAAAACCTACGACTCCGGTCAGAAACAAGAGGCGGCTTTCTACAGCAGGAAAAACTTAACTCGGATTCACCACAATCTGCTCCAAGAACATGGACATCAAGTTTTTTACACAGCAACTCAAAATACTTTACACGAATCAACATTGCCCCCCCCCCCTTCCCCCCCTNTTTACCATTTCATTAAACATATATTTGAGATTTCAGGATTGAAACCCCTATTACAAGCATTATTAGTTATCTCTTTAACGATTCCGTTTACGTGTAACAATTTTTAATAATGTTTTAGTTCCGATGCCAATGCCCTTCCCTCTTGCTAGTTTCTAACCTCGCAGTTTTCAACATGTTTTGACGAGTGTCACAATGAGTCACGTGCTTGTTTAAATTTGATGTGGTGAAAAGCTTTTATCTTTACCACCCCGAGACACTATTTTACCACCGGCTGCACTTTGCTTTACTTACGAGACACGTCTGTCGAGTAGAAAAGCATTTCCACACACCAAGACATTTTAACGAAGTGTGTAACAATTCATGGGTGCCAAAAAATGCATGTAACGCATAAAAAACCACGATAACAAAAAGGATTCAAGATTATGCTCAGTATTTTTGCATAGTGTCCACCAGCATCAAGTATTTAATGACCACAGATGCAGACTTAACACGTTTTACCAATAGTCCATACAGACTAATTGCATTCGCCGGCTTTCAACTGTTATCAATTCTGTTTCTCTTCACTTGCTCGTTTGTAGTGATGTATTGTCCCTCTGATTTATTTACGTTTTTATGCACATCTTATTGCAGCTTACCGTCTGGAAGATAAATACTTTACAACAGTTACAAGGCTGCAATATTTATTTCCAGCAGTGAAAGTTAATTTTTTTGAACAGCTCACAATATGTTCATTTAAGTTTAAGGCATACATTTCAGTTTGGCTTAGTCAGGTTTTTCATGCCAGACTAATAAGGTTAAAAAAAAAAAAAAAAAAAATTATATATATATATATATATATACATACGCACAAGATTAGAGAACACATTGGTGGTTACAGAATAGTTCTCAGTGCAGCCGCAAGAGGTAAACGTAAATATTCCAACTGGTATTGATTGCACTTCGCAATATCACCACCCAGAGCACAGCGAAATGAAAATTTTCTATTTGTATTTATGATATATACATCTATGAACTCCCGCCATTTATTTGTAAACAGATTTAAGAGTGTCATGAGCTGCGTGATAGAAAATCTGCGATTTTCGCCTTTATCAAGGTCTTTTTGTGGGTTTAAAATTACGTAAAAACGGCACAGCTGATTAATATTGTAAAACGTACCTCACCATATACTTTTCGTGGCTAAATGACGCAATAACCTGATCTAATTGTCTATTACAGATACTAATGTATTGACCCGATACATATACATTTAAAAAAGGTTAAGTAACTGCCGATACCGATACTTGGTATAGGAACAACTAGTTTTAATGTTGAAATTGTTTGAGGTAAGGAAGCATATATTTCCTTCCGTGAATTAAACTTTATTTGAAACAATCTTACCAAAGCTGTAATTAGTATAAAATATTGAAGCGTATACTTCGGTATCTTAACCCTATTTTGCAGTATGGTAGATTTTTTAATTAAGTTTGTACATAACTAAAATGTATATTATTTTAGTTTCTTGCATATTTTAAGGTTTTAATAGTTCAGTTTCAGCAGTACAAGAGTTTCTTCTGAGTGTTCAGTTGGCTTACAATTTGTTTGGCAAAAACCATCTCGTACGGCACTAATGACTGGAATAAACAAGTCTAATATAAATATATTAAAAATATTTTAACAATTTTGGTTATAAATTCCTCTGCATGATGTAAGCCTCGCTCTGACTTCACATTTTAAAAAACCCTTTGCACATNCCCCCCAAACACCAGATCAAACCCTTTCCACAAGACAGACTGAATTCAGAAGTAAGTACGCTCCCCCCTACACACAGTTGATCACTTCTGGCAATTAGTTAATATGCAAATTGAGACTAGACAGGAGAAATGGGGTAACTAACACACACATTCATCTACACTCAGCTTCAACTTTTATTGAATAGTGACAGTACTTTCATTACTGAAAGCTTAGGCACAAAGACAGCAACCACATAATTTAAGGCAGCTAAAAGCACAACTTTGTATTTACAAAAAGTTTACATACAAAATAAAAAAAAAGAGAATCAAAAACAAAGGTAAAGTACCTTGCAAGTCCACTTACAGAATTTAAAAATAAATTCACCACAGCAACCAACATTGCTTACAAAACCTTGTTGCAGCAATAACTGCACAAATCCTATCAATCTGCATACTGATATGTCCCCGTATCAAAAGATAAGTCTTATAAAAATAATGACACACAAGTTTAAGAAGTTCTACATCCGTAATAGTGAAACCGGATTATAAAACTGGCCCACAGAACCTTGCAGGATATATCTCGACACCAGACAAACAAAAAAACTGATACTAAAAAGAAATTTTTTAGTTATATGGCACGAGACTATTTAATGAATCTAAATACAAGATGTTAGATTAAGCTATGGGAATCCAGTGAACGTAACCTGTTTTGATATGGTTTTGAAAACACTGCAGCACAAAATCAGAATTCCACACTGAGAAATGGTGGCATTACGCGGTGTAAAGACAGTGCGAGACACCCAGGTATTGAACATGTACGCAGGTTAACACAGAAAGCCAAAATCCACGACATATCACAGGAATCAAGCAAGTGGCACCAAACAAGGATCCCAACCGACTAAGCTTCGGCGGTGAGAGCGACGACCGTGAACTGGATGTTTTCCGGATCACGCTCCATATACTTCTTGCAAATTTTTGCAGCATCCTGAAAAAAACAACACAGTTTAAGGCGGCTGCCTTAACTCCACCACAGCAAGTTTGAAACACTTATGTTGACTAAACTATTTAACGGGTTCCCAATGCGTGTACCCACAAAAAAGAAAACGCCAAACAAGTAAATATTGCTTTCGAGAAATCACCTCTACTAATAATATTTTGGAGCCCTACATCCTTTTTTACAATAGCCTTTTTCAGACTGCTGTATCTTAAAAAATACCACCCACATGCAAGTGAAACTACAGTAGGAATACGTATTTAACTTTGCTACACATTTTCTTTCCACCAATAGGGGCAGCGGTGGCGTAGTGTCCAGGGCGCTCTCCTCCCACCACGGCGATCCGGGTTCGATCCCCGGCGGGTTCACTCCCGGATTTTTGCATGTGGGAATCGTGCTGGACGATGCCACTTGCCGGCGGGTTTTCTCAGGGTACTTCCACTTCCCCCGCCGCTCCATTCTAGAGTCTCATTTCTGTCATGCCCGGGGATGACAGTCACCTACGGGTCCCGGCTGGAAAGACAGTCACTCGGAGGGTGTCGCCTTGCCCTGGGTGCACTCCCAACACACTATTTATTTATTTCCACCAATAAAATGATAGGGTCACAGTTCAAAGTCCTATGGTTACACTAGAATACTGCACGCCAGGTCAGAGCCTCGTGTGAAAGGGCAATGAGGTACAGTATGCCACACGTGCAGTAAACCGGTGGTATGATCCCAGTTTTCCATGCAAAACCGAACTAGTGCTTCACAGTACCCGGAATATTTTTCCTATAACTAAACCCAACCAGAACCTTTAAAACTGCTCACAAACTGAACTCTCATCAAGCACACTACCCACATTTATAAAGACACCACAGTTCAGCCCCTAACTGTTCAAACAATGGCATAACGTGCCGCCATGGTAGCTGACGAGTAAGTACATCTGTCGCACCAAGACCAAGAGTGCATGCTATTTGCTCTTATGTACACTTGGCGAGCAGCTCTGTATATCACGCCAAATTTAACAGGGCATGTGCAGTGCAACACAAAAATTTAGTCTTCCTGCTGCAACTGCTTATTTGTACGTACGCAGTACTCTTAGCCGACAGGAATATGTAAGATTAAGGACAGAAAGTTAAAATACTAAATAGTTAATTCAGAATTATTACGTTGGTTTAAGTTACATTGTTTTAATATTAGTATGTCTTTACAGCATTTAAATACGGTGTAATAATTTACAGTATCGTTAGAATATTGGTGCAATAAAAAAATTTAATTTTTGAAAGGTATCTGCCTGGATTTACGCACCAGAGGGATCAAAATATAACAACTTTTATACTGTGAGCAAAACCTAATCAAGCCTTGACATTAAAGTTCAGGTTTGGTTTGAAATTCAAACAGTTTGCTGGCTAACCTAGGAGGTTGTGGATGTTTGGGAGACTGCTTACACTGGAAGGACACGCGACACTTTCACAGTACAGTCTGAACTCAACAGGCCTAGCAGTCAAAGTCAAGACTAACAACTTCGGAGGGGAGAGGGGCTATAAACTACTCTTAAAGCAGTTCAACTGGATCAGCGGGTACGAGTAACGCCAATTTCATGGCCATTACCTTCACAATACTGGTATTTCAATTTCACCTGAACCACTCAACAGTAACGAACCAAATAATTTAATGCACACCAATAGGATAGAAATGTGTATAAAAATTAATTTGTATTCACAGTTTACCTCGAGCAATGAATCTGGTGAAGATTCTCCGTGATTAACGGGGAAAGACTTGCGGCCATCTGAAAGCAATCAAAACCAACATTACCACAGGAGCAATTCATATTGAACAATCATGTACAATGGGTACCATTTTTTACAAAATTTCTAAAAACTTCTTTAATACAAACCTAACAGGTCGTAATTTTTTTCCAGTTTGTATTAACAGGCGTTTGCAATGATTATAAAAAATTAAAAATTAGAGCTTATACTGATTCAGGATATTGGAAATAAAACATTCGGGACAGTCATTGGACTTAATATTACAAAATAAAAATTTATATTTTCACGAAGCACTGAAATTAACATCACCATATTTACCAGAATTTCCGATTTTGATACTCTGTCCACAGGAAAACACATTTTGGTAGGCAATATCCGACAATAAAAATATGAGGCACAATTTGTTTTATTATTTCGTCTAATTCACTGTTACCAATTTTTTTGTAAAAAAAAAAAAAAACTCATTTTATCACTGTCAAGACTAACATACTATAGAATGAAAGGAATAAAACATTTCTTTAACAATATTGTGTAATATCACCGATGCCACTATCTTTCATAACTTCTACGGTGATGGGAAGTTCTTTGTTTTGTTTTTCCTGCATGTATTGAACAACTGTTTTTCCCAGTTGTGAAACAACCCTTTTCCGGTTGGCTAAAAGCCTTGCGGGCTGTTGTTGCTTCATTCTGCCTGCCTGATAACCATCAACTAAAAATTTGCATTGCGGCGCATACACCCGGAGATTACGAGAAACCAATAACTAGATGTTCCACATCTTCCCAGATTATCCATTTCTTCTGCTACCGCACTTTAACAATTAGCAATATACAATGTTAGTGTTCAACGTAAACAATATCATAGAGTTAATACCAATCTGAACACATCCATACTTAGATTAAAATTAGAGTGAAATCTGCTGGACAATAAATTTGTTGCAATTTTTTGGGTGGCTCAAATCTGTTTTTCTCTTGGCGAGCACAGTACTGGACTAGTGCATATCTATTAATAGATATCCCTCTCCATAGACTGCCAGTGCTAGCCAATACTCTGACTATGCCTCTCCGTCCACCCTCAACCCCGCAGGTGGCCGAATGTTCTGCATACGACTACCCTCGCGTGTTTGTTTTGCCATTGTGTTACTTGTATTATTACAACTTATATTTCTCTTGGTTTTTTTATTAGTTTTTTGACGACTAACGCTTACCTTTTTTGGACTCAAATTTGGCAACTTTTTGGCTTGATTTTGTGAACGACTGCCAGCGCTGAGCAGCAACGCCTCGGCATATAACTATTTGTGATTCTAGACCAAAACTGTTGTCCTATTAACAGGAATTGTCTTTGTATTGACCTCGTGTATTATTTACTGCCTCTTGATGCACAGTGGAAACTCAATCCATCAAACACCGATGGGTCGAAAGTCCACGCCTACAGAAAATTTTCTGTGGTCCTGACAAAATTCCAATATAAATAATGCTAAAAAGAGTTTGTTTTTGCAGATCTTAAAATTTCATTTTGACAGCATCGGCAAACAAAAATCCCTGTTGCATCGCTGGAAAATTACATGTTCCAATCATTAATCATCGAAGCATTAACAAAAAAGTATCAACTGTACTCCCCACAGCTTACTAAGTCTGTGTAGAGAATATTTTGTACACATACACAAACAAAATAAATTTTCAACACGCACTGTTTTTGCTTATGTCTCACTGTTCTGCGAGTAGTCCTATTTATGTAATTTACCACTTCCGAAATAACCTGTTGATTTCATCACAAGGTCGCACTTAACTTGTACTTAGTAATTAAAAATAATACATAATTGACATCTCAAGACTGGAATAAACGCACGATATCTCAGCACTGTCACTGAAAGTTAAGTTAGAGTAAGGGCCGACCAGCAAGCACATCAGAGTTCTTTAGACAATAGTTACACATTGGCTGTGCCTACACCCACCAAACTCCTTCCCAATGCCACAGGGCTTGGGACTGCCCCTGTACACCCCAAGATAAGGGAAGACGCAGCTATTTCTATCAGAGGACATCTGCCAAGATGTTGCTCTGTGCCTCCCAGGGCCCAATACTCGTCGATTCAAACATATTTTGGGTCTCAAGTCATTAGCAGAGGGAAAATAAGAGATACTGAATACACGCTCCTGACCAACTGCTCTCAAAAAGTTTTAAAGGATTGGTTACAAACTAGCTACAGAGAATTAAAAGTGGCATTACAAAACTGGTAAAAAATAATATGTACTCTGTACTCACCAAGGACTAAATTAAATCCAACATGACATAAAACACAAAGGCAATGGCTAGCCAATCTCCGATAACTTGAACATAAAATACATTCCTTTTATTGGGTATCGCAGTGCTGACTTTACAGAAGCTGTTATAATCGACACTTAAAATACACAGCAACTTGAACTTACCCAACTCGTATAAATGGCCGTCCTTGTGAACAAACGCGACAAAGTGGAAATTCACAGGAACATTTTCATCCGGAGCCTGAGAACAATTACAGCATTATGAAACGGTTTGCAAAAATTTAATCACAGTTCTACCACAACACCTTACAGCTATCTGCCAACTCTCCAACCAGTGATGGCGGAGAAGGGGGTTGGGCTTTGTCAGTCTTTAGTTAAAGTTTTAATGTACAGCAATCTGTTGTTTCATTACTGCGATTCTTAAATTTATTATTTAGTACAAAATAAGCAAGTTTGAGTTTTACGGTGTATATAATTTTTTTCTAATGGTAGCTCCCATATCACTGCTAAAGCACAGCGTAGTTCACTACTGATAAGTTTGAAATGGTGCTTAAGAAGTAGCGAGTCAACTTTGCCTATATCATATGAGCACAGTAAGTTTCAAGATCACTTCACAACTTTAGATTGGCCGACGCTGTAACTATTTATGAGCAATGGCCAGTCTTATGGTGTCCAGTAAATTTTTGTCGTTAAAAGGCGTTTTAATTTTTATTCCTATTGTACAAGATCGAGTTTAAATGTGTAGGTTATATGTATTGTCGTATTAGTGTTGCCAATTTAATCAGCTTCAGTGCATTATTTTCTCTCTTCTAATTAAAGTGAAAAAGTTACTTAAGAACTAAAATGAACTAAGTCAATCTTCACAATTCACAAAGAACCAGTAATTGTTGATTTGGGCAGAGAACACCGTTATAAAGTGTTTTTTGTATGCTTATATTTTATTGTTACATTGTGTCAATATTTTCTTAGTTTATTTAATGTTCAAATTTTAGAGTGTGTTTTTGTTATGTACTGGAGCGTTTGTGCGCGCAATAAGTATTAGCATATGTTTTACAACACTTTTCATCTAGGACTTCAGAATCGTGTACTCAAAACTGTATGACAAGCTAAACATCTATTATAATAATAAATTGGTAAAAAAAATGTAATTGCAAAATCGCAACATGCATAGCAAGTAGGATTTGTTTTGGTCAGTAGTTTCATTTAATTGATTAAACCATGAAAGCCATTGCTGGGCAAGACATAAATACTAGTGTCGTCTGTGCGATCATGCACACTGCAAAAAACAAAGTTACGACCCAAGGCAACCAATAAAGGTGCCCCCCCTCGCCGCCTCGAGAAAACCTTCCGCCAGCCGTGTCTCCAGCCACTAAACTACTTCATGTTGCAAAAAAAACTACCAGCAAGAGATCACTAGGTCATTTTGTAATCGTTGCAATACAAACCACTATTACACGAGTGAAAACATTTATGCAAGATTTATCAAGTCGAGAAAAAGTTCCCACAGTACAACACACTAACCAAAAATCATGTTAAACAGAATACTGCAAAAAATAACTCTCCTTTACATTATAAGATATACCAAGGACACCCATGGTGGAGAAGAGATTAAGGTGGGGCAGAACATTAGGTAACAGAGAGTGCTTAATCTAATTGCCGCTGAAGATTGATTACATTTGTCCTTTAGTACGAGATTTCTACAAGAAAAGACTTATCGACTAGCAGGTATTCCGGAAAACCTTGTGGGCAACTATTAAAAGTCGCAGCATTTTCAAAGAAAATTGCAATACACTAATATTTTCTTTTAAATAAACTTGTGTACAAAAAACAGTAAACAAGCCTCAATTTATAATTAAATGATATAAAAAAATACTTTTTACACAGGAACTGATAATACATACGTAAAACTGATTTTTTTACAGTTGGGCCAAATACAAATTTTATTGACATTTTTGCTATAAAGACATTTACTACATAGATGTTTTGGTTATTACTGCAGCAGTATATAGTAAACATGAGATTCCAGACATTGTTCTAAGTTAATCCAATCCAAGACAATCATTTGTAGTACCACTAACTGCAAAAGGAAAATTTATAGTATGTTGCGTTTAAAGTTCTGTTTGAAGATGGTCAAAAATGCCACACATTACAAGTAACAAGCGATAACCAGGGAAAGACTTGGAGGCTAGCACAAGCTGCAGACAAGAAAGGCACGCCCTCGCGCAGCCCTGCACTGCGTACCTGCGTCTGTCCCTCCAAGGCAACCTCCTTGTGGGCGCTGATTATGCCGTCCGCCTTCAGCATGAGGTGCTCCCCGCGCTGCTCCGGGGTCAGGTCCGCGGACTCCTCCAGGAACTGCTTCAAGTGCCCGTCCGACAGCTCGATGCTGCAAGCAGGCAATGCACTCTCACCCAGCTCATCCGCAGCCCCAACACTACATTCTACAACAACCAAATATAACATCAGCAGTCCGCAGAGATTTTGGGCAATACTCTAGGTTCTGCCTGCCTGCAGCTATTCTGCCAGTCTTGAGGCAGTGAAACCCATGCGCTCCAAGGCAGACTTGCTCAAGTCGCCAATTGCATCGTGGCTTCTACTCCAGAGGTCCTCTCTAATGGTGTTCAGTCATTCCGTCTGAGACGTGCCTCAACACGACTAAGCGGTGGTGCTATATTTTTATAGCACGCTGATTAAATTAAAGTATGTTTATCTAAAGACAGTTCTCACGTTTCTGTGTAGAAAATTTAGCAGCTAAAACTGATTCTGAATTCTTTGCAAGGCACTCCAAGTGTCAACCAGGCCGAGTCCTTGGGATATCATAGGAGCTGCAAGGTTTTAATTTAATCTTCACAAGGTCTTTGGCTCTGGCGTAAAATTGGAGTGCAGCGAGGATGGAGCAGCAATTGAAGGCAAGGGCAGGAGAAATAGGAGCCCCCCCCACGAAAACCCATCCAGATGCAAAAACGTGGACCACAATAGACAGTCCGTTAAGTCAAGGGTTTGCTATTTTCTAGTTGCAGCCTCAAATATTTGGCCGCCAATACCGACCTGTAGACCAAAATTTCAAGCCACATACGAGCTATTTAGGGACATTACAGACCATTAACATGAAGCTTGATTTTACAACCAAGAAAATATCAAAATCTTTACATCAATTAATGTAAGTACTAAACAGGATTAGAATACACTTAATTTTAAATTCGTCTTCGTAACAGTAATTGGAAAACGGAGCCGCAAAGACGTTTTAAAACAAGGAAGTGTAACCTACAGCTAACAAGGAAGCGGGCCAATTGCTAACCAGATCACCGCTTACCTACTTCAAGGGGCGAGTGGCCGCCCCTTGTGTGGCTTCTCGCCACTTGCTGGCCGCACATACACTCGAGCTTATTCAGAAAACTGAGCTTGAAAATGTCTCATTCTATCAATGTATTAAGAAATCAAGCATACAGCAATAACAAAATGCCCGTAACAAACTTTCAAAAACTAAAATTTAAGTTTTATAAAACACTGTAAATTTTTTTAATAAGCTGACAATTTCAAATTTTTTAGTTTTAAGCATCGTATAAAAATTCTTGACTTGTAATTCAAATTTGAGAATTAATTTAAATATGAAAATATAATCAATATGCATTTCTATTTAGCAGTTTTCTCACTGTAACAAACTTACCATCGCAAGTAGTTTTCCACAGCATATATAAACATTGGCATCTCAATATCTGGTCTACTAAACCTATATTTTGTTTTGTTACATAAACACAGCCTTTCTAATTCTTTATATTTCAACATGCCAAAAATTTTGATACACACACTGAAAAACTAGTTTTGACACGTTGATAAATAATGTTAGCGCACCATTCCCTTTCAAGTGTTTTTTTTTCACTATATAGTATACAAGAAAATTGAAAAACTCTCAGATACTATGCGCAAAAGGAGACTAAAGTTTTACAGACATCTTCTCAGAATNTATACAAGAAAATTGAAAAACTCTCAGATACTATGCGCAAAAGGAGACTAAAGTTTTACAGACATCTTCTCAGAATGAATTCTAATAGATTAACTAAACAAATTTTTGATTTCTTCCGTAACCGCAAAACGAAGCCTAATTGGTTCACAGAAATTGAAAAAGACCTAAGAGAATTAAAAATTACAGAAAAGTCATTACTTGATAGAACAGTACAGATAAAATTTTAAGACGAAGGGATAAGGTTCCAAGAAAAATCTAAAATAAGGTCGAAACCAATCATCTCGGATGAGGAGAGAAGAAGATCTGAAAGAATGAAGAAGTACTGGGTGCAAGGGAAGGAGCAACACTCAAAGAAATGACTGTTTCATCGTACCCCAAAGAGGGTGAAACTAATAATATAAAAGAGGTACTCTACAACCTACCAAGAAGTTTAGACTGCACACATCGTTCACTCAAACTTACTACAAATGTACCTAACGAGTCACAAACCCAAGATTGACCACATCACCAGCTTCCCTTTCTACAACCAGAACAAAAAATATGTCTGCGAGGAAGCACTTCTGTACATTTTTTTTTCACCTACCGTATTTACCCACACATACAACCATTTCCCCCAAAAATTTCTACTTTCATCTGCAGGAAATATTTGTAGTATTTCTCCGTAAATTACTTGGTTATGTAATTCAGTATGGTCATTTAATCTTGTCACTTACAGTCAACATTATGTACTACACCAGATTATTTATCCCATTTGATTCTGTATAATGAAACGCATATCTAGTAATCAACTATCACTTGAACTCAAGCAAAAACCTTTACCTTAAAAATATTTAGTATGTAAAAGTAAAACCACACAATTTTAAAAGCAAACTTTATAATAAAACATTACGATAGCTGCGCAAATACAGTCGATAAACCCCGGGTTCCTTACGACTACATGGGGACGGAGGCTCCACTCACACGTCGGTGTTGTTGCCGACGCTGTGGATGAGCGCAATGCTCCCGCACGCGTTGCTGATCACCTGCTTCAGGTAGTACACCTTGTCCGACACTTCCTGGCCCCTCTCCAGGATCTCCTTCTCCTGGGCCCCCGCGTACTCTTGGTACTGCAACAGCCCCGCACCCTCTCTCAGAGAAAGCTTTACACGTTTGTGATTTGCACAGTCGAGTGCATGCTATTTCAGGAAGGAATCTATCAGAAAATGTTTCAATCGTCTACCAAAGCAAAGTATCATTCAATTTTTATGATTACGTCATTTTCATTCAAATTAGTAAAACTGCAATTTTCCTAAAAATTGCTGTTAAAAATTTTTTTATTTTGGTTTATCAGGAGAACTGTTACAATATCAGAAAAATTTTTCTCACTTTATCCCCATTGTGGCAACATTAAACATCTTGCAGGAGAGTAAAAAAAAAATGGTGTAACACTGGGATTAAATAACCACGTAAGCAAGGAAATTCAACTAGAACAGACCATAACGAATTACTTTATAAATTGCATAATGAGATTTTCTCTTCACTTAAATTTGACGTTTTTCTGCTTATGACATTTATGGTCTCCAACACAGCTGCTACAGAATATAAACATTTAATTTCCCCGATTTTTCCAGGGTTTTGTAGATAAAAATTGAGAAATCTCCAACCTCTTTAAGCATCCCTTTAATGAAAACTTAATAAAAAAAAAAAGCACTTTATAAAATGTGATTGAAATTAAACATGCACAACTTTGTCATGGCACAAACATTTATTTCAGTACCCAATAATGGTTTCAAAACTTTTATACGGCTGCTAATTATAATTTTTGGCTACAGCATATTGCATGGTTTAAATTCCCAGGTCCAATCACCAGTCTGACTTTTCCAGGTTTCCCCTGAACATTTCATAATCCCCCAACATCGAGGTTCTCCAGACCTGTAGCACCTTCGCCCAAAGGAACAGTTCTACTGTGAAAGCCACGTTACCTTCTCGTGCCACGGGTAGAGCAGGATAACCGCCAGCACTGGGCGGGGGATCGTGGCCAAGACGTCCTCGTCGAGCCCGTACACGTCCACCAGACTGTACTGAGACGGCACTCCCAGGTTGTGCAGGAACTGCAAGACAAAAACACACATGTTGCAAGATTTATTCAACAACATCCAATTCCTTCCTTTAAACAATAAGGATGGATTCATCACACACATCNACACATGTTGCAAGATTTATTCAACAACATCCAATTCCTTCCTTTAAACAATAAGGATGGATTCATCACACACATCATTTTTTTTTTATACAGATATCAATTATTTTCTTACATAGTAAAAAATAGTTTATATGCTGTTATAATTACAGAATGACATACAATGCCTATACTATGCATACATTACAGAGAGTAGTAAAGATCTCAACCTACCTTTTGTATAGTAAAACTTCATTCTGTTAAAAAAAATTACCTCCCTGGAGGGTAGCATGCATTAGGTAATCAGGTAAGCCACATTTGCTTATCAACCCTGGACTAACCCTGCCTACACCAGGGCTGTCTAATAGCAGAAGACTTAACTACAACGAAAACAAGACGGAACCCAACAAAATGTTGCATGCTTTNCACCAGGGCTGTCTAATAGCAGAAGACTTAACTACAACGAAAACAAGACGGAACCCAACAAAATGTTGCATGCTTTAAGGCAGGAGGGCGGGGCCCAAGGACGACAAAGAGGGGAGAATAAACACAAGGACGACAAGAACAGAGGGGGCGGAAACAATATAAGTAAACAACCATACTGCTGAAAGCAGAACACACACATTTCAGAAAAATTAAATATTTATTTAGGAATCTTAGCAGAATACAAGCCAAGAAAGACTGAAAATTGTGTGAAATTAAAATAAATAAATAAATATTTCTGAAATAACTCTTAGCTCCAAATTACAATAAAAAATGAGAGAAATTTTTTTGATGGCCTCCGTAACGACATCCCCTCTCTTGAACAAAATACTTAGCATTAGGCCTGGTAAAAATGAATTTAAACTTNGATGGCCTCCGTAACGACATCCCCTCTCTTGAACAAAATACTTAGCATTAGGCCTGGTAAAAATGAATTTAAACTTGAAAATCTGATTTTATAATGCCTCTTCTCTAAACTAGATCAGGGTGCATATTGCTTGAAATTTATGCCAGGGTATCCTGGGTTAACAGCTCGCAGGGATCAGTTCAGTTTAAATACAGTATGGAGTTACAATTTGTCTAATAAAATTTAATGGAGTGTGTTGAAAAAATTTATCCTAGATCCGGCCGAATCAAAATCTAACACGCCTGGATCTCCCAAGTACCGGACAGTCTCGACCTGGTGGTTGGGAGGAGCATTTCCCTGAACGCTGCGGCAGGAAATAAACTAGTCTTCCCGTGACTAGGCGCCCAGGTCTACAGAGCTTCCTGCACTATCTTAACGCAGTAAACATCATACAAGGAGCGATTTTTCAAAGGTTTGATTACGAATGAGTGAAGGTACCGCGGATAGCCTATACGCATAACAAGAAGTTACTGATATACTCAATGAGTCTACATTTTTCTTGAGGCGGAGGAATATCCTGGATATAACTTCAACAGGTCTTCAGAAAAGTTGGAATTAATCGTAAATGGAGTATACAATAAATAACGTGGATATGATCAAATAGTCTCCAGGCTGATCCCACACAGATCAGCGTGCTTCCTGCCGTCAAACTTCAGACTCCTTCGAAAACCTAACCAATCACGAGGCTGCTAGAAGCAAAAAATACTTATTACAGTTGCTATGGCAATGGATATACAACTGNAAAACCTAACCAATCACGAGGCTGCTAGAAGCAAAAAATACTTATTACAGTTGCTATGGCAATGGATATACAACTGGCCAGTAACCAAGGCCCTCGAAACTAAACATTTTTTTAAACAGAAAAGACAAAATCGTGTTAAAATATAACAAGTCCGAAAAATATTATAACCGTTAATTAAAATAAAGTAATCACTATGGAAATAAAAAATTACATGAAACTAAAATTACATCTGGAAATTGCATAAATCATTAGAATTCTGGATGTGGCTTAAATTCACATTACAAAATGCAGAACTTATATTTCTTCATGAAAGACTACAAAAATAAAGACTTTAAACATTTTCTTCACTGCATTTTTCACGTGTGTGAAAAGGGTTGAAGTATTGCACACTCAAGTTTAAAATCATTCTGAAGTGTGATCTGATGAGTAATTTACTTTTAATTTTAGATTGTTTCATCAATTAAACCTGTAACATTTAATTTTATCTAAATATTTGTGATTTTGCTTTTATGTTCATTCTGCACCAAAGGTAGCAGGTAAAATTAAACAAGTGATAAACCTCTTATAACAGTGGATTAAACAAATCTAACCATGTATAAATTCTTTCACTTTATCTTTTTAAAATTGAAACAAACTTCTTTAATGAAAAACTTAATTTTTGTATGTAATAAAAGAGCTCGAGTTAAACTAAAACATAAACCATTTTCGGAATAAGTTTTTCCCCTGAAGCTCTGTACCAGAATAANTAGGTATCTCCCCCTCCACTCCTTCCTCGAAGCTTTGTACTGGAATAAGTATTTTTTTCTGAAGCTCTGCGCACCATTCAACGGCCTAGAAAGGTGGGACCCTTCAAGTTAAGACATTCAGGTAGATTGGAAAAGTACTCTTGCACACACAGCAGTTGTCTGTATCTGGAAAGTCACCTGAATTCAGAGGACTCCTCGAAATGTCAACAGCCGCCTTGTTCTTTCCCATGCTACCTTTAATCTAATTTTATAGCAATTCAACCCTAAGTAAACTATATTACACAATTTTGAAACAAAATGCAACCCCAAGTAAACTATATCAAACTATTTTGAAACAATCACTTATTTACCGATATGTCTCTTTACTGCCAAATGCCAGAAAAGCTCGCAACTAATTTTGTGCTGAAGCATGCTTCGTTATGCCAATCTAATACAGAGTTCCTATAGTTTTAGTAAAATTAATTTTCCTGACTAGCAGATTAATTTTTTTACAGTTCAATTTTACACTAAACACTGAAATTTTGATTGTACTGTACATATTTAAGTATTTTCCTCCCCTACAGACGACCTTACCGCACCTCCAATGTAAAAACCATAAACACAATAAAATTAATATACAAGTTGTAACAATTTAAAACCCAAAATGCTTGACATCAAGTTTTAATATCTAGGCCAAAATAATGGTATACCATTTTATGCCGCAATTGTTTCCCGAAAAAAATATGTATTATTAATGCAGAGTATTGCAAACCCGTAACGAAAAAAATGCCCATACTAACATGATAAAGAAAAACCATATCTGTACGCACATTCATTAATCACATTATAAATACTTTATTTCAATTAGGTACAATTTAAACTTAAGTTAAATACCAAGTGCCACATTTACTTATTATTTTGTCGCCTTTCCAAAAACAAAAGCACTATGCCTGCATTCTTATTTACCGTTTTGCACAGCTTACCTTTTTAATAATGACATGGACGTAATGGTACAGTAAGTAGAACGTTTTAAATAAAATAGATAAAATACTAGTAGTTTGGCCGCTTCGTTTGTCGGACGCCATGTTATGCTGTAATAACGCAAANGCGTACCATTCAGCGGGATAGAAAGGTAGGACCCTTCAAGTTAAGACATTCAGGTAGATTGGAAAAGTACTCTTGCACACACAGCAGACGTCTGTATCTGGAAAGTCACCTGAATTCAGAGGACTCATCGAAATGTCAACAGCCGCCTTGTTCTTTCCCATGCTACCTTTAATCTAATTTTATAGCAATGCAACCCCAAGTAAACTATATCAAACAGTTTTGAAACAATCACTTATTTGCAGATATGTTCCTTTCTGCTCAGTTCTCTTTACTGCCAAATGCCAGAAAAGCTCGCAAGTAATCTTGTGCTGAAACTTGCTTAGTTATGCCAATCTAATACAGAGTTCCTATAGTTTTAGTAAAATTAATTTTCCTGACTAGCAGATTAATTTTTTTACAGTTCAATTTTACACTAAACACTGAATTTTTGATTGTACTGTACATATTTAAGTCTTTTCCTCTCCTACAGTCGATCTTACCGCACCTCCAATGTGAAACCCCAGAAACATAATAAAATAAATATACAAGTAGTAACAATTTAAAACCTGAAATGCTTGACATCAAGTTTTAATAACTAAGCCAAAATTATGGTATACCACTTTATGCTATAATTATTACCCCAAAAAATATGTATTATTAACGCAGAGTATTGCAAACCCTTAAAGAAAAAAAATGCTTATAAAAACGCAGAGTATTGCAAACCCTTAAAGAAAAAAAATGCTTATAAATTAAAACCATATCTGTATGCACATTCATTAATCACATGATGAATACTTTATTTCAATTAGGGGCAATTTAAACTTAAGTTAAATACCATGTGCCACATTTACTTTTTATTATTTTGTCGCCTTTCCAAAAACAAAAGCACTATGCCTGCATTCTTCTTTGCCGTTTTGCACAGTTTACCTTTTTAATATTGACATGGGCGTAATGGTACAATAAGTAGAACGTTGTAAATAAAATAGATAAAATACTAGTAGTTTGGCCGCTTCGTTTGTCGGACGCCATGTTATGCTGTAATAACGCAAAAAAATTTGAATCTACAGCCACCTGTGGGNAAAAAATGTGAATCTACAGCCACCTGTCCCGTATATGCCACTGTGCGATTCGCAGTGAGTGGAGTGTTGCTGTGCGCGTGGTTTGCGACGTCCGAATCAGACCGTGTGAAGACTTGACATTGAAGAATGGAGGGAGTACGATTGCTTCTGTGCAAGACAGTCGACTATGTGGCGGGTGTTGCCTGGACATTTGCCAGTTTATAGAATTAACATTGTTTCGGCCAGTACCTTCTGGTTTTTTTAGTAGATCATGGTGTGTTGTCGAGTGAGGCAAGGTGCCACTTGTGCGCGACTGTAGTTTAATTGGCAGAGGACAGTTAATTGGAAATACCAAATACCCAAAGGATAGAGCATATGTGGGGGTATCCCGACGAACGCAAGCGCATGCACAACTTCTTACTCACCGCGGGAAAATTCTACATACAGCCTACTTAAGTGAGCCAAATTTACGTACGCCCAGTGTGTTGTATTTATATCAAGGGTTTAAAGAGTGCATTTAAATATAGCAAACCTAACGTAAGGTTTGGTTAGTTTAGGTTACATATTGCGATGTTTGGTAATGTTCGGTTAGGTCTTTGTATTAAATGAAATTGGAGACATAAAATATAATTGAAATATATATATATTTTACACACTTTTTTAAGCCACAATTTCCTTGATCTTCATAGCCCTCCCCACTATTGCATTTGTGGTTTGTATTGATATGTTTATGCCCCTAGTATATTAGTGTTCTGTGTAATTAGTAGAATCCTGAAGTTAGGTCTATCTGCATTTAGCATGGTAAAGCAAGCAAATTTACATTTTATATAAATTTTAATAGTTTTACCTTACAATTTTCTGGATCTTCTTAGTCCTCCGCACTATAGTGTTTCATAGCATAGGTACTGCAAATATGACGCCCCATTAAATTCATCTTCAATGAGAGAGATGTCAATTCATACCATTTTCAGAGTTTTATTTTTGTTCAAAAAGCCACGATTCTTAATTATAGACAGCGGCTTAGCATAGTCACTGAAATTTTAAATACAAACTTTTTTTAAGCATTTGTTTCAAATTTAATAAGTATAGGGTCTTCTCTGAACCTAGAGTTTTCATGTTTTACTTTTGTTATGCTTACTGGTTTAGATGCAGGCATCATGTAATTTGTTTTGAGGATTGTGTTAAATAATTAATATTGTACCGTGTGTTAAGTTGTTTCCATGTTCTGACCTGTTCATGTCCCGTAATTCCAAACTCGTGCAAAAGGTGCAACAATTTCAAAGCATTGTAAAATTACTATAGATGCAGATATCTGGGAGCATGAATCACCATCTTTAAAACTACACAACACAACATTATTTATAGCCAAATGTGCAGACATTTAAATATGCCAGGAGTTGAGAATACTTATTAAATTTGAGCGTGATGTGTCCAATTGAGTTACTAATTAAGTTTGGCCCCACAATTGTGTTACAGCATGATTAGAAGAGTATACATATTTATAAGATTAGTTGTAATTATTTTTTTCGAAAATCACCCAATTTTCATAAGTACCCACATTCCTTTTTTTAAATTTTAATTCTGAAATATTATTCGAGTGATAACTTAAGCCTTACTATCACTTTTCTTGCAACATGACTAGCATTTCAAGATACCGGTTAACCTTTTACATTTTAGAACATTTTTAAAAGATTATATTTTGCAGACGTTATCGTTAATGCTTCCTCCGTTGTCAATATTTATATTTGCCGAAATAAAATTGGATAAGGCTAGAACTTCTTGGAAACCATTAAAAAAAGTATTACTTTTCCTAACACTATTAAATAGTTTACGTAACATCTTTAATGGGCAGCTTTTCACACTTGATGACTTGATCAGAACAATTCCGCAACAGTTTTCAAAAATGGAATAAGTAATCCGAGCGCGGTGCAATGACGTCACTCCTTTCGAGGAATTATTTGGACTTGGGAAATTTGATTCCCCACCGACGGATAAAATTCTGAAAATTCCACAGAATGGAAACCAAACAATCATTTCAATTTAACGAGTGTCAATTGTGAAAGCATTGCATTTAACTTTCAAGTAATTATATGAATTCTACAAGATTACGAATGGAACAAAATTACAGTTGACAGTTGCCCCATACATCTTTTCCTAGCAACCAGTTTCACCACATACTTATGAAGTATTTCAATACTGACATTCTCTTTAGTAGACTTTCGTTTATCACTTTGCAATAAATAATCTAAATAATATATCTTAAAGGTTATGGTTTGAAAACGTCAAAATGATTCGTCATCGAAGTACGCTGTTGAAATGCCGAAAAGTTACAGACTCACCCCATGTTACACAGGTAAATGACTGCAAAACTCACCTTATTCATCACCTGAAAAAAAAGAACAAAAAAATATAATATTTAACACACAAAATACACCACATAAAGTACGAATGAATGAGGCTAAAGTCAGCTTACATCGGGATTGGATTCCAATGGTATCCAAGCCATTTTTAATCTCAACGAAGCTATCAAATTCTCTAAACCGAAAAGTGAAAAGGAAGCACTCTGCCGAGTTGCAACTCGAAGCTTCTCCCTTCACAATAAACTGAGGAATAAATTCTACACGTATCGATTTTCCCCACTAACACCGGCAAGCAGGTGCGAGTGAACAACCATGCGCAATGGATCTCATTTTTCATTGGTTACCATTAATTTCAAAATAAACGACAGAAGTTTCTTATTGGTCAACAAAGTAATGCAATCAATAACGCATCCAAAGAGAACACAAATGTTCTATTACCAGATTCTTTTCTCTAAGCTATAGATCCGAAAGGTTACTTAATAGCACCGAGCACAGGGATTATTTTCCCCGCGGTATGGTCTCGTACTTTGGTCAGAAATGAAAAATGGAATACAGCTTAGCAAAAAAAAAAAAAAAAAAAAAAAAAAAAAAAAAAAAAAAANAAAAAAAAAAAAAAAAAAAAAAAAAAAAGTCTGTATGCATAATATATTGTTTTTTTTTTAATCACTGTACTGCACTATTTCGTTAGAGAAACTGCTGGAGCTCTCATGCGATAAACTCAGAACATTACATAAAAAGAGAAACCAATATACTAACTTTTTTAACGATTATATAATCATTTAATTTAATTTTAAAAATGCTTACTGTAAAACACACAGCGATTTGTTTTGCAGAACACTTCATATTTAAAAAAATTAATTACTCTGTTTTCAAAGCCAAAATAAATAATTCAGTGCAGGATATTTATATATTCATTGATAGTGTTTGTTCGTGGTATGAAACACTCCATTTTTGAAGATAAAATTTACAGCACAAAGGTTGCTGCAACTTGAAGATGAGTTAGACTCGCTTTCGTGTTCTGTGCATGTCTCCAACATAGGCTCGAGAATTGACATTACGCATGTCGCGTACTTCCTACCTTAGCTTTTTCGTCCCGCTACATCAGCTATGCTACAACCTACCCTTTACTGGGGACCAGTCGACCCAAATGCGGTTGTCACCGCCTCCATGACATCCATAACATAGGTGACTTGTACAAGAGTGCACCCCTCCAGCACTAATATACAGGTACTGCCGGAGTCACGTGAATGTCTCCGTTTCGTGCCCTCAAGAGACATCTTTTGTAGGTATGATAATTCTAATCAACCTTATACCACTCAGAGGGATGTCCCTAGCCAGAATAATGCCAGGGAAATGAATGCAGCGAGGGGGTCACAGCAGTAACAGTGCTCCAGAAACCCCTTGTGTGTCCCCACCCTTTCATATACTCCAATCGAGCATAGCTACCCACACCCCTCCCAAGGTGAGAATAAACTCGTCCACCACGAGCCATCCACTGCCACTCTATAATCAAATACACTAAATAGTCATGGGTAGCTCACTAAAATTTCTAGTGTTAGCGTACTAACACAGGCAAACCTTACTGAGTTGGCGTAGTATGTCAAATCAATTGTGCCATGGCGCAGCGATTGTGTCCTGCAACGTGCATGCCGCGAAGCTGGCGCAGAGAGTACCTGCACAGCGCTAATGCAGCACAGCGAGGCTTACTCTATGGTGCATCAGCGTCTTACTTACTTACTCTATGGTGCGCCATATTCATTCGCGCCCGGCACAGTGCTTCGCCAGTCGTTGCAGTTGACAAATAAAGGCATTTTGTCACTTGGTTGCACATGCAATTTGTGTTGCTATTCGTTATATACTGAGCGTACTTCCGTGTAAGTAACTTTTACTCTCTCTCATATAACTTGGTAAGATCATGACAGTCAGTGAGTGTCAACTTGAAGTATGCGAAACAAACAAAGTATCATTTAAAAATTCCTTATCAGCTGATGCACAAACGAACAAAAGTTTTGACGTGGACCACTCCTGCGTGGTCTGGCACGTCATCGAATCAGAGTCGCAGCACTAGTAAGGCCCGCGGAACACGCATGTCGTGCGTCCCGATACGTGTCCGCATCGTTCATTTTGGAACAGGTCATGACACGATACAGAGTGATCCAACCGAATGCCTGTGGCGTCCCTAGAGAGATCTATGTAATTAGGAGAGGAATCAAGTGTTAGAATGTGTATGAAATAGTATTACAATTTAGCGCCCACGGACAAATGTTCATGAAATTCGCCCTTAGGGGATTGCGAAGTAATCGCAGAATAAATGCATGCTATGTGCATATTTAATGAGGTAAAGAATAGCAAGGCTAAGGTATTTGAAGTGTTCTATATAATTTTCCGAGTGGAATTTGGTCTAATCAAGCCAATCAGTGGCATGGGAAATAATTAGTCTTTCTTTCAACCTGATGGTTCCGGTCGTAGAGTCCCCCAAAACTTGACAGACCTAAATCTACTATTTGCTCTGAAAGCACCATATAATCATATATTGTATTTAAATAAGTGCTTAATTAAGAACTGTTAACTCGCTACAGGATTAAGAAAACTCTCTCAGAACGTTTCAGTATTTTATGTGTATATGTTTCAAGATCTATGTTAATGAGGTCAGTTAATTAAATTATCTCGCGAAGTGGAGCGAGCTCTCAGCAAAGACTACGCTTGCCCATGCTACCTCCCACCCCCAGCTACATAAGACAGATTCCACGGGTCGTAGGTGCTGCACGTGCATCGTATCGCGGGGAACTTTCATACTTTGTTCTGAACACTTAACTACAATAGGTAAACATAATTTACTGGAACTTTTATTTATTTTACCAACATTTCCCCCCGCGTTCGTAGCACCCCCAGTCAGCTCAATTTGCCGACCCCGGAGGTTTAATTACTATTGAAAGTTTTCGCGCCATTCTTGGACTTTTTGTACAGAAACGGCCACTGGTAGGCCTTGTGAGTCAGGCCTACTTTAATTTGCATTGTATACATGTAAATATGTACACTATTCGACAATACAATTTACTTGAGCTAACCGAAACATGTGAGTTCTAATTTAGTGTGATATTTCGGGCACTGGCCCAATCCAGGAAGTCATCGATGCCTTAATGAGGTGTCCTTCATTTATAATGTAAAAGATAATACTAAGGCGTGCTGGGGAGCCTGAATACCCCGGCTATATATTACATTTTCCTGTAAATTTGTACAGTGTGTGTTAGGGGATACAGCCACGTGGTCGTTCGACCCTTGATCCTGAGAACTGTGACTTCGTGCTCACCCAGTGAGCTGGCGCCCATTATATTTGAAATAGGAATATTGTGTTATATTCTGACTTTTCCTTACATAGTCACTGGACGACGTCCACATTACTATCCCCAACCGCTCAGGTACAGTTAGTTAATATTAGGTTGGCTATTCTGAGTGTACTACCGACGCACACCCGACAAGCAGAAAATACATGAAAAGAAATAGTTCCGAGATTAATTAACACATTCTATTTTATGTGGGCACAAAACAGCAGTTGTTGGTATTACAAACTAAACTTCGTGATACAGTAGTACTGTATAGGTATTCAAAATTAAATGCACAATAAAACGATTNTTGGTATTACAAACTAAACTTCGTGATACAGTAGTACTGTATAGGTATTCAAAATTAAATGCACAATAAAACGATTCAAATGAAACGAAACTACAAAACCTTGGGAGTACTTTTCTCATCGTATCCCCTCTCTCTACCCATGCTTGATATTAATTCCAAATGCATACAGAAATATGGCATGGTTTTACTGAATTATTATTTCTAATAATTTCATTATACCTATTTCAAATTCCTGTCGTTTGGAACCAGTATTAAAAGAAAAGTCAACCTTTAAAAAGATGGGATCAAAAGACAGGCCTACTTACTATCTGTTGAGTAAAACTCTCGGCTCACAACTCGCCCTACCATGCCATGTGTGCCATCTGTCATCTCTTCCCCAAAGCATTACACCACAAAAAAATAGCTTTCGTGTAAAATAACAAATTTACGAAGAGATGCCAATAGTTATATTTTTTCGCGAACTCTGAATTTTTTTTAAGTAACATATATGCACAGCGATTTTCATAACTAGTAATTTCTATTGAGCCGGTAATCGTTCGTCTACATTCATTACACGCCATGGTGTTTTCCCGCAAACCAATTTCCTTGTTTTCGTGTTGTTACAGTATTAATAAAACGAAGAAACTGAAACGCGCTTGTGTAGTTTTTAAGCAATTCTTACATTATTCCACACCACATATTTCCAACTCGAACTGTTTAGTATCAGTAATAGCAGAATTACTGCTTTTCAATAGTCGTTTGTGAGTTGTCGATTAAAGTGTGTTGTCAATCAAGTTTCCCGAATTAATTTCAGTTCCAGTTATATTAGCTATGACGTCCAAAGTGTGATAAGAATAGCCAATTACCGTCTCGCAAATATTAAACCAAATTAGCTGTCTCGGAAAAATTAAAAATGTTAGCAAATATTTAATTTTTTGCAAGGTTTTATATTTTTACTTTCATAACCTATGATTTTTTTTTACAGACCTCAGTCTAAAATACCTTAAAATTTGTTTAGCATTACAGTACAATGGCAAGTGGATTAGCTGACAGCGTGTTGATAAAATATACAGCCTGGTGGCTAAAGGATACATGAACGAAAAGAAAGCATTTGGCGCTACTTTCGTCGAACTGCCAAAATCTTGCCAAGTTACAAGAAACAGAGTGNGGTGGCTAAAGGACACATGAACGAAAAGAAAGCATTTGGCGCTACTTTCGTCGAACTGCCAAAATCTTGCCAAGTTACAAGAAACAGAGTGTGTGTGAAGGAAAGAGCATTCAAATGTAAATTTCATGTTCAATGTTTTAAAACTGTTTATAAATAAAAATGTTTTCGTATTATCATTAACTAGCTAACCCTGCCACGCGTTGCTGTGGCATAAAATATTTTGGGTCTACTCATTTCTGTGAAATTAATGGAAAGAAGTATATGTATTTTCAAATTCTTAATTATATAAGTAATTGTTTGTATACAATGTTTTTAGTTTTACCATCTTCCGCGCGTATGAATAAGTTGTGAGGTCCGCACATTTGCAATGACTGCCCTTGGGCTTTATTTATTGTCATTGCAAATGCCAATCTGAACGGAAACTGTGTTCTTTTAAAGTGAAAGGGAATTTCTGATGGAATAAATGGAATTCTGGCAAGAAGCATATCTTCTCCTTTGTAAGCTTCTTTCAAGATGGTAGCTTCTATAGTATTACCAATCGTTTTTTTTATTGCAAGGCGTGTGCCATTACAAAGTTTTGGTGGATTGATGTTACTTAGTAAAATGACTGGCACTCCTATTTTCAGTATTAATGTATGTGGAGACATTCCTGGTACATCAAGCGAATGTAGAAATTCTGGCGGATAATTTACCGCTTCGTTTTCGTGTAATATCCACAGATTTGTATGACACATGTTCACTTGTCGATAAGTATCGACATATATATCGATGTATCGAGTATTGGCATACTTATAAGTATAGATATATCGTTATATCGATAGCGATATATATGGATCTGTTGCTAGGTTGCGACTTTACGTTGTTGACGTTGCATTGTTTACTAAGGCGCTTCCTAAAAAAATTAATTTTCGTCAAAAAATTAAAATTTCCTAGAATCCGATTGCAGCGCCACCTACCGGTTCCAATTGTGAATCTAAATCATCCAGGGATCCACTCAAACACACACAAATTTTTTTATCAAAATCGGTCCAGCCGTTTAGGAGGAGTTCAGTGACATACACATGTACAGAAGCATTATATATATATATATATATATAAAAAGATAATGTCACCTTTCCTTGGCTTCTTGCCCATTGTATTGGATGGAAGTAAATAACTGTTGTAAAATAAAATTTAACAATTAGAAAAAAAGTTTGTAAAACGTATAAAATGAAGTCAATAAAACAAAGGACTAATAATCCATTGTTAAATTCGCGGTACACTAGCTGTCATGAGTTAAAACTTATTTCTTTTGCCATATTTTTTATGCAGTGCAATACAGAAAACAAAACTGCAAGTGCATATAAGTAATGCAGGGTGCATAGAACTTAATTTCACATTTTAGCTAGTTGCAATGTTTTTTACTTATACATGGTATCGTAGAACGAGTTAAAAATAAACGATAAAACATCAATATTTTTTTTTACTTTATCTACTTTATTAGCCCACTGCACCACGAAGTCGTGAATTACATATTCTAAAGGAATTGAGTTGGCGCATGCGCAATGAACTGAGCTAGCGCAATTGCACGGCGCAGCGCTGTCTTACCCATCTCTACATTATTGGAGACAACTGCTCCCGGAAGTTCTTATCAGTTCTCCCGGAAGTCCTTCCTTTGATAATTTAACCTTGTTCATACCTAAAACTACACAAGTCATTATAAAGACTAACGGCTCATGTGAAGGAAAGGTTTACAATACAAACTGGTGGTTACGTACTGATAGTAATATTCTTTCTAAAGCATAATCCGGTGGTCTCACAAGTATGTTTCCCATGCTATATAAGAATCGTGATAGAGGAGATGTGTTACGAAGACCAGAGATGTGGAGTAAAATTCATACAAACACGTTAACATTTTCTAAATGAATTTAAAAAGTTTTAAAAACCAATAAATTGGCCACATACCAACTACCATTTTGCACCAAATCTGTGTCATTCTGAATCCCGGAGTACAAATGATAGCAAGCACGGAGGGCCACACCTGTTTACCTGTTTCACCTTTTTTTACCCAAATCATACCTGAAAACATANAATGATAGCAAGCACGGAGGGCCACACCTGTTTACCTGTTTCACCTTTTTTTACCCAAATCATACCTGAAAACATATGCAACAATTTGATGGGGATATGAAGTGGGTAAGTTGGTGTGACTGTGCTTGCTGTTGATCGCGCTTCAGTAAATAGAGTGCCCCATATTTTGCATGAAATCACTGTTATGTATAGCTTTTCACGTTAAAGTGATCCCTTTTGAAAGCCCTCTCATACAGATACACACACTGTGTTTATTACTTACATGGCAATATTTATTAAAATGGTGGTTAAGGGGTAAAAAAAAATGGTTGAAAGGAAAATGTAACTACAGCGTCAAAAGGNGCAATATTTATTAAAATGGTGGTTAAGGGGTAAAAAAAAATGGTTGAAAGGAAAATGTAACTACAGCGTCAAAAGGCGCTCACTTTGCCATGAAGAGCCCGTAGCTATATTTTGGGTTGACTGTTGAGACGAGGATTGGGGCGATTTATGAAGAAAATGCAATAGGCAACATTTGCACCAGTGATGTTTTTGTGTACATTCCTAAAATAACACGTTATGAAGACCAAGAGATCATCTGTAGGAAAGGTTTACGGTAAAACATAATGGTATGTGTCGATAGTACTACACATACCAAAGTAACAGACATCTTATGGTATGTATCAGTTAATTTATCACACAAGATAAGAATTGTGGAACACGGGGAGGATATGAAGACCAGAGAAATTTTGGGATAAAATATATTAAAACACTGAACTAAAGCTACATGAATGGAGGAAAAAAATTCAAAAATAATAAATTGGCAGTCACAACTGCAATGTTGTGCATGATCTGTGTCACACTGATCCCTGGAGTGAGTGTAATAAGAACAGAAGGTTGCGTCAATTTACCTGCCTCATTTTTACTACCCAAATCATATGTGTGAAATGTAAGCAACAATTGAGGGGGAAAATATGAAGCAGGTAAATCTGTGTGGTCCTACATGCTTGCTATTGTTCACGCTTCAGGAAGCAGAGTTGCGTAGATTTGGTGTAAATTCACAGTTCTGTGGCTAGATTTTGGGACGAGAGTATGGCGGGGATAATTTGGGAAACAATATAACGCAACAGTCAACACTTGTAAGCAACAGTGGCGTTTCTTGTACTCACCTGTGTCGGTAGCACATACAAATTCTCGGCGGTGAGGAGGAAGTGGCGCGCACGCGTGGTTTTGTTGGGGAAACCTATGTCGGAAACGTGAATTCCGCACGGTAGCAGACGATATGCTAATTGGTTGGCATCGAGGTAATATCCTCCGCATGGCTGACTCGAATCCCCAAACACACCAGCGCGTTCACCCTCCACAAGTTCCTATACAAAGGTTGAGCCAGTGAACGTAAAGAGAGTCCAGTTTGTTGCACTAGCAGACCCCCGTCTCACCTCAGTGGCGCAGTTTATACGAGTTTATACAATAATGAAGATTCAAAATATTTGTGTAAAGTGATTTATTTAGCTATCCTTAGTGTATACTAACATTAACATCAGAACCTAATTTCCTGAGCTTTGATGGAAGTGTTCTTTAAGAACAGAGAGCAATAAAAGTTTGACACCAGTCCAGTTAAGACAGATTTCACAAATGACGGAAATATTCATTGTCGTATAAAAATTGAATACATACACCAATCTCAAATGTTATCTCACCACCATACTATCAGTGCAACGTGAGATACCTAGTCATTGCCAGCTTCATTAAGGTTTCACTTATACTTCCAAATTACAAGGTCACCTCCCCAACCTCAAGCACAGTTTGGTAGCACAAATATATAAAACACTTGTGATACACGACACGTTCAGGAAGCAACAAAGCACATCATGGACGGAGTGATTTTTTCAAAGGTTTGGTTCAAAAAGTGTTAAGAAACTGTGAACTGCCTATAGTGACCAAGTGTTGTAGATTTACTTAATTCTTGGCTACAATTGCAATGATGCAACAGTAAAACACCAAGTAGCTGGAAGGATCCAGAAAGTGGCAAATGAAAATACAGAAGCAAAATACAGTGGCTCCCTATCTACCGTTTTTCAGGGGGCTGTCAAAAAATTTCCATACATGCTCAATTTCCGTAGATGAAGATTCTGACACGTAGTTCATCAATAAAATCAAATTTATAACCTAATTAGACTTCATGTTGAGTATAATAAGAGCTGCACATTATCTGCGAATAAAGTTTAACTAGTAAACATAATAAAAATGGAGATTACAAAAAAAAAAAGTATTAATTACTGTAGATACCAGTATTACATTAAAAACATTTCACATCAACTCGTTTAAATAAAGAATATAACATCTCAAAATACCATGCATGAATAATTATAATTCAGCATCGAATGTGAACCGACCTAAAACTTTCAAAACCTCTGAAAATGAAAATAATATGAGACAGAATGCAAGCCAAATTTTGAATGTCGCGCCCGCGCGCTCTCGATCAGCTGAGAGTGCGCGGAGAGATTATCGACCGGCAGCGTGTTCACAGCTGGCGCGACAGAGAAGGCGAAGCAGCGGGAGGAATGAAGCAACGCACCCCTCCACGTCGCTATCTACACATGTTGGCGACACCTTGCGCGCGTGCCAAATGTCTGTCTTTTTAGGCAATTAATTATATTTCACTGCAAAATACTTGCAATTTTGAGACAGAAATGAATAAATAAGGCGATTAAAATCAATTTATTTGCAGTCTTTAATAAGTAATCATTCAAAACCATGTCCTCTGAATTTCCCATACTCCCATATCGGTTGCGAGTTACACTGCACTCGGGCTCGGTGCTTACCCATTAATAGATGAAATACAAGTCGCTCGACGTTCAAATAAATTTTTGCAGACAAGGGGAGGTCAACTATATGCTTCTGGGCATATCATTTTATTCGTGAAAGATGCCGTCCATTGAGTTAAGTTAATATTTTGTTTTAAAATCATGTTGATTTTACACCAGGTACAATTAAACACCAACTATACAGGAAAAATTACCATTAATCACAAAAGAAAACATCTTTGCAAATAATAATTTCCTGTTAAAATGTGTTGCGTTAACATTTTCAGGCGAAACTATTTGCTTTAAAATACTACTGATGATAGGTGCAACTATTTTGAGCGAAGGATAATCTTGATAACATTTTTACAATTGCTAGGTGCACTTAACTTGCTCTGCGGCCAGGTGTGTAGGGAATGAAGCGCGCTCTGCTGAAAAAGAGAGGACGCACTTTTTTTTTTGCTAGACAACAGCTTCCCCTCTCCAATTCATGTAAGGAGGGGAAGGAAGGTGCGTGACTGAGAGAGATAGAATGAGGAGAGAAAGGACACAAGATCACCACACTGGTTGCTAGGTACTTCTCGTCAGGCGTGTAAGGGGAGGTAGCAAGCCAGACTCGCACCGTGCCGCAGTCTTGGTGGGAAGACCTTGTGCGGCAGATCAGTGGTTAACGGCGGCGCGCACGACATATTTCACATCCAGTTACTAGACATTTGCATTAACAACCAGCATAAAAACGATTGTTGCGGAATATCTTTGGTGACGGGACCAAAAGTTATTTAGATCAACACAATATCCAATTGACGCGTGACGTGAGGTGACTGACGACGACGTCGCGGTCGGGCAAGGTNATGACGTGAGGTGACTGACGACGACGTCGCGGTCGGGCAAGGTTTTGTGCGTCTGTCAAAAACACGGGCGATATGATTGGGCTGAATTTATTGGCTGCTCGCCGGACCCCGGCCGGTATATAAGCCATGGCGCATGGCTTGACGGCACGGCACAAAGTCTGCTGTGAACTTGACTGTCCTTCGTACTACGGGCTTGCACACAGCCACTGGTTTACCTGTATTGGGCGTGGCCCAGGGTAGCTCCTGACTCGGCCGTTGTTGCTGCTGGAG
>NQII01002386.1:276594-301045 GCA_002778355.1 Clitarchus hookeri
TGTTTGGCCGGTTTGAGCTCGTTCCCGGGGGGTTATGCTGCAGAGGGCAGTTGGGGCTGGGTTACGGCTCACGTTGGATTCGGAGGCAATAACTGCCTACCTAGCTTGCCACTTCGCGACCCTCCTATGGTTGTATGGCTTAAAAGTAGGAACTAAGGTCTGCTATGCTAAGGAAGAGCAGGCGACGAAGATCCTTAGCTAGGTGTGAAGTCAGCCGGGTCCGAGCCACCCAGAGTCGTAACCGATTACTCCAACCGGCGACACTTCAGCATGGAGGTTAGAGTGGTGGGTTTACCCTGGATGTCCGACAGCGACGTGGGTGTGGTCCAAAGGTGGGCAGACTTCCAGAACCAGTCTATCACCCCTTCCGGCGACACTTCAGCATGGTGGATGGAGTGAATTGGCTGGGCTGGTTGACCAACCACCTTGTGGATTGAGTCTAGTGGTTGTGGCTCTACCGTACTGCATACCAGGTGCACAGTATTGGTGGCCATCTAATGGGTGTGTTCATGACGTACGTGCCCTCCGTTGAGGGAGCTCGCAGTCCTACTCTAGGTTCGGCAGTTGGGTTGTAATGACACAGTCTCCTGCTTATCCCTGGTGGGCGAGCATCTATGGAAGATACAAGTCACAGTCACCCTAGAATCAGTACTCAGAGGTTCAATAGAAAACATGTTTATTCCCGTGAGAAAATAGACACGGTGGCTCGCACTAACTCCTAACTAACAAGGACTGTAACAGAAGTAGACTACGATAAACCAGGTGAAGGGGACCTGGGTCTAAACTAGGCAAGAGCAGATGCGGCTAGGTAGCTATGATACAAACTGACCCTAACTAACTCGATGCTGTTGTCCAGAAGAGACTCGGGTGGCACTACCGGAAGGGTAGCGGGTGTTCAAGGGGTGAAAACTTCTTCGGGGGTTGCTGGTGAAGGTTTTGAAGATGTCTGGTCAGTAGCAGTGGACCTACCAGAGGACGTCGATGTCTGCAGAGAACTCCAGCACACGAAGTGGTGGAGCGTGCCGCGGAGAATGAACTGCCATTCTGCGGCTCTGCGCGGACATATATTCCACCTGCCCGCGGGCTCTCTGTAGTGCGGGGGTGAGCTCCTCCTCTCGTCGGCAGAGCTGCGCTCTCTGGTGCCATCTCTCGGTCTGTGGCGAAAGCAGGCATCTCTGTCATGCAGGGTTGCATCGGCGGCGTGAGCTTGGGCACCTAGCTGGGCCACTTGGCTGGCTTCTATCACACNCGTCTAGGGGCGTGCTGGTAGGCTTTGGTAGCAAGTCATTCAGGGTTCAAACCCCGCCTGGGGTGACGTGATGACACGTGAAGATGAGGCGAAGTAGTGTTTACATAAATGTCAGTACGCGACACAATAAACGATAAAAGCATACCTTTATATATACCTTTATCATTATTTATATAGGAGATTTGAATGGACCACTGAAAATTAACTGTGGTTTGGTATATGTGTTTTCGGTACATCAAAAGTCCACTGTACCTCATTAAAATGGACTAGCACAAAAAGAAAAAATTGAAGAACAATTTTATACTATGCTAATTTACATTTTGAGACTAACATAATAATACTGTATGGGTTGGTAATTATTAAATGTAATGTAATTATAAGAAAAGCATTCAAGGATCTCTCTCAAAGTCTTTCACCCTTAAAAAACAAAAGAAAGAAAAAACTCATATAGTTTTAAACTTTAAATAATTCACTTCAATAAACAAAATNTCACCCTTAAAAAACAAAAGAAAGAAAAAACTCATATAGTTTTAAACTTTAAATAATTCACTTCAATAAACAAAATTTTTGTAAATTTGCGTTACGTCATTCAACAAGTTCACTATGCTGCAAGGGGATTCGGGTTTACATGTACAAACATATTATAGACAAAGCACTTTATTTAAAACCTCTCATTCGCTATGCATTACCTATACATTTTAATAGCTGTTTTTGTGGGTATATCACTGCACTGCTACTCGCTTCACATTTTATTCGTTGGTTGAGTTGGGAGCAGGCGGAGAAGGTGTCACGAAGGGGCACTGTAGTGCTCAAAAGTCGGGTTTTCCCCAACGAGGCCTCCATTTGCCATGGTGCTCCAAGACATGGGGACAGTTCAACAGGTATTCACTGGCACAAATAGTTACACCACTAGAAATTGCCTCTGGGGGCGCAATGGCGCANACTAGAAATTGCCTCTGGGGGCGCAATGGCGCAACAGTTGTGCAACTATGGTGGCAACTCTGCAGGTACGTGGGGAACGTTCCCGCAATCCAAGCCGAGGTCGGAGTGAGTACAGTGAGTGGGTGAAGAGATATGGGCGGCTCTCAACTTCAAGTTCTTGAGATCCGAAGGAGTGAGTGCAGCGACTGTCCGCTATTCAGGGTATGTTGTTGTTCCCCGGCCCACGCACCGGTGGTGTAAGTGCAGGGCGACAGCGCAAATGGTCGCTGAACGCTTACATGCGGCATGCATCAAGTTATAATCCTTTAGAATGACATTTGGAATTACAAATTAATTTCCGAAGTTACTGTCGTCAATAAGGTAATTATCCATATTTTGAGCTAATTGCATCTCCCCCTCTACTCTGCACCGGATGACTACAATAACAACCTGCAACCACACTGCACACGAAGTAACATTCAAATACTGCACATAAGAAGTGAGGAAGTACGTCTGATCACAAAACACACACGTTCTCCAATTTANGAAGTAACATTCAAATACTGCACATAAGAAGTGAGGAAGTACGTCTGATCACAAAACACACACGTTCTCCAATTTACGCACGACAATCCAACATCACTCAAGGTTTTCGAAACATTTCCTCTGTGTGTACGTGAAACTCAAGTAGAAGATGCTTGTTCACTCTGCTGTCCCGCCGCTAACTGGCGATGCAGGAGGGTCTTCGGCGGGAGGCTTCTGCTGCAACTCAACATGCTGGTCCAAGTGCCTCACCAACGTCTGCTGGTGAGCGTTGAGGCTGCTCACCAAATGGCCACCGAGCATGTTGAGCACGCTGACCAGGCCGGCCTGGGCTGCCGGCAGGTCCGACAGCTGACCGTACTTCACCAGCTCCGGCTTACTGAGCTGCTGACCGTCGACGATCCCCGCTGCAATCAATACACCAAAAGTAGAAACAAATTTATATAGTTCATAGTATTGGAGATTTTGGCAGCTCTTGACATAGAGGTCTTGNTAGAAACAAATTTATATAGTTCATAGTATTGGAGATTTTGGCAGCTCTTGACATAGAGGTCTTGAGAGCTGATGAGGGTGACGTGAGTTCAGTATGGAGCAGTGCCGGAATGCAAGGGCGGGGAAACGGGAGATCCCAGAGAAAACCTGCCGACCAGCGGCATCGTCCGGCACGATTCCCACATGCAAAAATCCAGGAGTGACCCAGCCGGGGATTGTACCCAGTTCGCCTCCTCTCAGCCACCGCAGCCCGTAATGTTACTGGCCAAGGTCATGATTGGAAAATATTACTAAAGCTGTACTCAAAGCATTGGTTGTGACAATAATACAAATGCTGTTGAAAGTTGTTTTTTTTGTTTCGTTATACAGAATATTTGTACAATCCTGTTTTCAATATTGCAGACCGGTACTTATTCCATTTTTTAACAACCAAAATACAGTTTTTTTGTATCACAAAATTCCCTGATATTTACCTCCTTTGTCCAAAATTAACTTGACGTTCCCCCCGATTTCATTTGCAGTAACTAAATTCAGGTTTTCCAGGTATTGCAGATGAGTAGCAAGAATGATTATTTTATCTTACTTATTTATAGTNCAGTAACTAAATTCAGGTTTTCCAGGTATTGCAGATGAGTAGCAAGAATGATTATTTTATCTTACTTATTTATAGTTTTGAGAGCCTGCCAACAGCAACAGGGCCTTAGAAGAGAAACACTACAGATTTAGGGATGGGAAGTGATCTGAAAGGGCCTAAATTACGCGACCATCCCAGAATTCACGTGAAGTGATTTCAGAAAAATCTGGAAAAACCAAAATCAGGTTGGCCGGACTGGTAATTGAACCCTGGCCCTCCTAGATGCGAGTTCAATGAGTTATCACTGCGTCAACTCATTCAGCATGCTACTACTACGGCAATTCTTTTTCTTGTATAAAAATATATATATTACACAAAAAAAGTAATTCACTTGAGTGGTTACAAACATGAAAACAGTATTACAATCCATTCGTGGTTTCTTCCCGCATTTTAAATAAAACCTTTCAAAATTTTAATAGAGGGAAGAAAGAAGCCTTGTGGTAAGTAAATTCTCCTTATCTTCTATTTTTTTTTTTTTTTTTGCTGGACTGAGCATGTATTAAATATTTTTCATTTTTGTTTCAGTTTCACGAAAGTTCAGGACATATTTTTTTGTTTTCGTTTCGCGAGGAAAAAGTCTCATTCGTACAATCCTATTTAGTGACTTACGTAATGAACACATTTCATATAAGAAGGCCACATTCTGACAGTCAGTGAGTGGCAAATTGATGTATTCAAAACAAACAACGTGCCATTTACAAAATCCTGTATCAGCTGATGCACGAATGAACAAAAGTTAATGTTACGTTGGCTACTCTGAGTGCACTGCCGATGCACATTAGACAAGCTGAAAACACGTGATAACAAAGAGTTCGTAGATTAATTAATACATTTTATTTTACGTGGTCATAAAACAGCAGTTTTTAGTTTTAGAAACTAAACTTCATGATAAAATAGTAATGTATAGGTATTCAAAATGAAATGCATAATAATACAACCAGTATAGAAATGAAACGCAATCTCGAAACCTTTTTCACGTCGCATACCGCCCTCTCCAACCCCGCTTTTCTTACGTGCTTGATATTAATTCCAAAAGCATACAGAAATATTGCATAAAATTGTTGAATTATTTTCTCTAATAATTTTACTAAAAATATTTGAAGTACTATTTGTACCCAGCCAGTTATAGAACAACAGTCTACTTTACACAGACGCTATCGTCGAAAAATCTGTTGTGCGCTCATTTGCGATGCATACGCCATATTGTTCTCAGAAAACCCGCACCTTGTTTCCGGAGAAGTGGGACACCGCACACTCGCCGCAGTAGCACACCAACATGTAATGTGAGTTGCACTCACGTCTTCCCGCTGCTCCCCTCTACACGTCCCTGCCCTTCCAGTTACAATACGTTTACGAACGACCGTACAAACGCACACCAAACTTTGTTTCGAGAAGTCTTTCGTCGCCTGCCGCGCACCCTAGCATTTCATCAATTGCCGCACGAGGCAGCACCTTCTAGACGCGCTTACTCGCCGGACCAGTTATGTGGCCGATCAGCTGATGGTGGAAGGATACGTAGTCAGATCTAGTGAGATGTAAACAGTGGGGCTACTTTCGCCGAGCTGTCAAAAAGTGGCCTTCTTATATGGTACGGACCATACCAAACAGATATATATAGTTCCTGTTAGACATTTGAAATATTTATTATTATTTATGTCTCTTATTAAAAAATAATAATTTTGGTTACACAGATCTCAGTTCTACTTTATTTACCAACCACCTTGCTGTTTTTTATTATAAATCACATTTTGCTTGATTGCTGTATGTAATAGTTATTATTNTTTTTATTAACTTGAAGTTTTAATTAAGTTTGAGCTTTTTAAGGTAATTTTTTTAAAAAAAGGACTATATTCTACTTAAAACTGGCATACTGTGTATTTCATAACTGAAAAAAAAAAAAAACATAATGTTAATATTACATGCACAATGAAAATTAGTTACAACAGTGATCACTATTGTACCTGTAGTATCAAGTTAATGGTTTATATTTCAGAATATGCAACCAGCTAAGCCACTCACCCAACAAAATTAGATTAGGTGCTTTCCTTAATATCTTCAGGAACTTCTTAACTTGAGTCTCCGGGCTAAAAACTATGGCACTGTGACTATCAAAAAGAGGCAATATTGCTTCGTACTTTGTGTTCTCAACAGCCATCTTTACGATGTTGCGATTGAAAACTTTCATGGNAGTTATAATTTTTTTTTTCATGTACAGTTTCTGTTTTGGATTAAATTTTACGTTGCATGAATAAGATTATTTACAAATTCTTTTATCTTAATTTGCAACACATTTACGCTATCCGGGTTTTTGACTATCCAAATCACCTTTGGTCCCCATTAGTCCGGATAATCTGCTTTACATAGGCGTTTCTTTGAATTACTGCGAAGCTTAAGAATATGGTGTAGCAGTTTTAAAACAAAGCCTACATACAGCGGGCTGAAATTAATCCATTAATCCCACTTAACTAAAGAATTAACTGTAAAAAAAATATTCCCTAAACGTACCTTGAACCTCTCTTCCGCAGACATCGAATTCATATGTAAGAACGCAACCATGCTGCTTTCATTCATACATTTCGTGAACTCGCTTGCAAGAAACCTGAAGTATGGGTTCTCCTGAAAACAAAAATTCAAAATTCAGAAATTTAAATTACTGTTGGTGAGTCTCATCAAACAAAAGTGGCTGCAACCCCTTTTACATATCGATTTCCTACAATTTACACAGTTGATACTGAAATAATTTATAGACCCGTACAGTGGCATAGGTAGGCCTACTCTTTGGGGGTGCCGGGAATTGAAAGTGCAGAGGAAATTATTTAGGGGGAGGGGATTTCTATCAAAATTAGGACTTGCTAATGACCATCTATTAAAATGGGGTCATAGGGGTTTCTCTACCAAAAATTTATTTTAAATCAAATGCAAAAATTTAGCAGCAAATAAGTTTATTTCATGACAAAATCATGTGTGTTCCTCCGGCACTAATTTACCTTTGAGCGAAAATGTGTAAATAGGTTTATAAATACATTCCGCAAACTTACAAATTTTATTTAGCTGGCAACACATTTAAATTATCTAAATTAAAATAATATATTTACAGAGTTTCTTCATTCAAGGCTAGCAAGCCATGTAAGTTACTTTCTAAACATAAAGCATAATATGTATTGTGAAAACAATGAAAATGTTTGGAATATCTGGGGAGGCAAACACCCTGATCACGCCCCACCGAGGCCGCGGTGGCTGAGCGGTTAGCCTGCTCGCCTCCCACCGAGGCGAACCGGGCCCCGGACGGGCCCCTCCCGGATTTTCGCATGTGGGGATCGTGCCAGACGATGCAGCTGGTCAGCGGGTTTTCTCAGGGATCTCCCGTTCCCCCTGCCCGTTCATTCCGGCACAGCTTCATACTCACCTCAACCAGTCTCATTGGCACGCAAGACCTCGCTGTTAAGAGCCTCTNTACTAGCCTTGTGTACGCCCATGGATCTGCATCAGACACAGCAAGTTTGCACTAACTGGAACTGTATTTTGTAACGTGGACCGTCTTTGACGAAAGATTCAATCTGTCAAGGCTCACCCAACTTGCAATTAATTTTGTGGGTTGCAACAGTAGTGGACGTCGCAGTGCAGCACAAGAAGCTATGCACAGTACCATGTTTACAAAGGCGGTTCACGGTAAACTGAGCACATTTAAAAGCCATGTTCAAGATCTACTTGCATGCACATTTGTATATTCTTACACAATATGCAAAATCGACATCGCCATGGGCCTGCTAACTTTATTCGTACGTTGGTCAAGAAATTATTAGGAAAGAGAATGTTTTACACATATGCTAATTCTTGCACTTACGGGCATTTAAAAAGAAAAAAAAATATGGCAAAAGAAATCATTCCAGTATTCACAAATGTTTACCTAGCACTTTTAATTCGACGCTAAGACATGGAACTATTTTCTCCTCTGTCGTTACCCACTTCACAGTGAACACGCCAGTCGATGTATCAGTTAAAATGTATGCTGGCAAGAGCAGTGCCATTTATCATAGGTCAATATCAAAAGTGCTCACTTAAACATGAACAGCTTATATCTCTTTGTAGGAACCATTCACAAACCAACAAAGATAATACAACTAAATTTTTGTGCGTCGTTTTTTAATCTACCGTCTCGTCAACGCTGATAGGTTAGCCGTGGTAATTGTGCTCGCAAGACTTGGAATTTCATCCAAGTTGTTCGGCTAGCGTTCTACGACTACGCAAATCATGTTATGTCCTGCGACTGCCGTCGTAGACCAGGCTTCACACTGTCGCTATGCCTGTTCTGTGTGCAATTTACGCTCGCCATCGAAATCTGGTGACGCATGAACTACTTTTTTTAAAACACAACGTAATTTAGTATAGCTGTCAAAAAAAAAAATGTTTCCTTGGCATATGTCTAAAACATGTCCCATTAAGATACTGTATTGTCAGTGCTACATGCAAAGTAAAAATTTACATAAAATACTAAATGCGCATTCTACTTCCTAAATAACAGTTACGGTGGAAGGGTAAGAGCACATACAAGCTTGGAAGAAGTATGGACCAGATGAAATGGCAATTACGTAGTTGTTTCACAAAAATTTCATTTCTCACCATCAGTGGAGTGGAGTGGAGAGATTTGGGCGGCTTTTAACAGCAAGTGTCAAAGTATCTGGTTTTAAGTGTTAAGTAAAATTCTTTATGATAACGCCACTATTCAGTTCTTCTATATCTGTGGTTTCTTCTTTGTCACAGTAAAAATAACCTTCAAGTTTTTTCTTCTATGCTTATCTTGTTCAGTTATGCTGTGTTGTTCATCCAAGACAATGCTTGTCCGATTTTTTTATTATAAAAAAGTGCTTCTAGTATTCAAGGCATTTTTACTTCAATAGCAAGGTCTTGAGAGCTGATGAGGATGAAGTGAGGTGAACACAGAAAAGTGGCGGAATGCAAGGGCAGGGAGAATGGGCGATTCACGATAAAACCCGCAGACCAACGACATCGTCCGGCACGATTCCCACATGTGAAAATCCGGGAGCGACCCCGCCAAGAATGGAACCCGGTTCGCCTAGGTGAAAGGCGAGTAGTCTAACCACTACACCACCACGGCACCTGTGATGTTAAGAGTCACCCAAATCTCTCCTCAAAGATAAGATAGCTCCCATTTTTATTTATTTATTTGGTCTAAAGGAAATTCTTATTTCCCTACAAATTACTTGGACATGTAATGTAGAAGGATTATTTTACTTTGTCACATAAATAAATTTTTAAAATTGTCAAATTTAATTGGACACAAAATGCTTTAAAACGTAAGGGAAAAACACTTGTTTTGTTTATCCTTACCTGTTCCTAATTATAAAGCACAGTCTGTAAATGTTTATTTTTTAAAATTTTGTTAAGTGGCTTCTACTGCAATGAAATGTACGTAAATTAAAAAATAATACTGCCTATCACTTGCCACTACTCAAGCAAAAACATTAACCTCAAAATTTTTAGAATGAAAAAAATAAGATGACCCTCAGTTTTTTTCGAAGTAAAAAATTGAAATAAAACGTAGTCTCATATTCTGGTGAATAAACTTTAGGCTGTTCGATGGTAAATAAGCACTTTTCTAATCAACCTTTGAAAAATGCCACTGCCCCTAGCTGCATGCAATTTAACAGGATCGCTGACTGGCACGTGCCTAGTAAAGTTGGTAACGATTGTGCGAAAGTAGTTTCACATCTTAATGTGAAATTAAAACCAAAAGTGTAAGGTAAACCTTTGTGAATAGTAAAATAATATTTTTTTTTGCTTTCTTTCCTTCTTTTTTACATATATGTGTAGGATTAGCAGTATTTACTTTTCTAATAATCTGACAATTTCACTTGATTGACGTATGAATAAAATGATCAGGGCTATGGCAATTTTAAATTTACATGATGGAAGAATACGCAGTTTCCACACAAGTAAATCTTAAGCAGGGCTTTCAAAATTGCTCAGTTTAGCTAGAACAGCCTATGAATAAAAAATAAATAGTCACGACTGAAAACTGCAAATGACGACGACAAGACTACGCACCAGCGGCAACGGGTTTGACTTCAGCGTTTCACTCGGCTTCTCGCACAGCTCGTGCGTGGGAAGAACTTCGATCTTCCTGAAGAAGAAGGGCTTGCACACGTCCAGCACCTTGGCCCTCTCGTAGTGCGGCGCCCTGGGCCGCTGGATATTGACCCTCCGCGTGAACCTCACCGGCTGCACGCCCGGCAGCCATTTCACCGTCAGGAAGGCTACAGCATGAGACAAACACTCGACTTCGGCGCAAAACAACTGCAGTCAGTTCGCGGACACTTAAAACATTTCCGAGGCCCTGCTGAAGTTTTGTACGTTCAGGATATTCCTCCGCTTCATGCAGACAAAGCTTAGCCGAGTCTAGAAAATTACACCAAAGTAACAGCGCACCGCATTCGTGTCACAGAGTGTAATAATATTTTGCATACGAACTACTTCTTACTACCAACACACTGTTGTTATTCATATTAATTAGAAATGAAAAATTATAATTTATAGATAACATGGAAGTAAAAGTCTAATTTAATTTTAAAAAAAAGATATTTTTATGTTAACAGAAGTATAAAATGCTTGTGATACATGAAGTACTAAAGAAACAAGCAAGCACGGCATACATGGGCTGATTTTGTAAAGGTTTGATTCAAGCCACGTGAAGAAACCGCGAAAAGCCTATATAATGGCAAATGTTGCATACAAAAAACAGAGAAGGCAGCAGGATTATGGAAAAAATATTCACATATTGGCGTAAGTTGTATCCTACGCATTTACTCTTGCGATATCAAGAAGAGTCTACGGTTTTATAGAGTAAAGATCTGAGCAGTATGTAAGTTACATATTTGCCTTTTGCTAAGCTTACTGGGCTGACATTTCGCAGTTGATTAGTAAATTTCTTGGAAGTTGAAGTATGAAAAACATGGTGTGGTCTGAGCTCATGAGGGTGAAACAAAGTGGATATGGAGTAGCACAAGTACAAGGGAAATGGGAGTTCCCAGAGAAAACCCCCACCACAATCAGCAACACCGCGGAGCACAATTCCCATATGTGGAAATTTGGGAGTGGCCCTGCTGGGAATTGAACTCTGATCGCCTTGTTGGGAGGAGAGAGCTCTAACTGCTACGCCAATCAGGTCCTCTACGAAGAATGTAAATTCTTGCATGTGTACATTCTTGTATTTTGTATATCGTGCCGTGTTCCTTTACATCTGATAATGCCACACTCAACTTCCATACACCATTCAGACATAAATGTTCACGTGGACAAATTCGAAATGAACCACAAACACACGCAGCACCACTCCACTTACTGTCGACCGCACACTCGAAAATCTGCAGTCGAGCAAATGGAAAAATGTAACAAAATGTTTCTATATCACATGTTTCTACATCCATTTTGTAACACTTTTCCATATGCTCGACTGCAGATTTTCGAGTGTGCGGTCGACAGTAAGTGGAGTGGTGCTGCGTGTGTTTGTGGTTCATTTCGAATTTGTCCACGTGAACATTTATGTCAGAATGGTGTATGGAAGTTAAATGTATCAGGCGTTGAGGATTGTCAAATTTGAGTTGTGTTCTCTGGATGTGTGCGGATTTGGAGTTACAAGCAATTCTCAGCACATTTAATTTTTGACATTTCTGTAGAGGGTGTAATAGAACACACACATCGGTAGAAAGAAATAAGAAAGTGCAATTTTATGTTGGTATGATTTTGGCTCGCCACATGGTTTGTCTGTTGCCTTTATTTGTAAGTTGATAAAAACTGTTTTTTACTCGCGCAGCTTCCGTGCAGCACGTATTTGGATTTAATGTATGTTTGTGTGCATAATGTTGTGGATTGTNAGGGTGTAATAGAACACACACATCGGTAGAAAGAAATAAGAAAGTGCAATTTTATGTTGGTATGATTTTGGCTCGACACATGGTTTGTCTGTTGCCTTTATTTGTAAGTTGATAAAAACTGTTTTTTTACTCGCGCAGCTTCCGTGCAGCACGTATTTGGATTTAATGTATGTTTGTGTGCATAATGTTGTGGATTGTNAGGGTGTAATAGAACACACACATCGGTAGAAAGAAATAAGAAAGTGCAATTTTATGTTGGTATGATTTTGGCTCGCCACATGGTTTGTCTGTTGCCTTTATTTGTAAGTTGATAAAAACTGTTTTTTACTCGCGCAGCTTCCGTGCAGCACGTATTTGGATTTAATGTATGTTTGTGTGCATAATGTTGTGGATTGTTCATGCTCTTTCTGTCATGAGGCAAGTACTTTCAATGTTTTTGTTACTGAATCTGGTGATTGTTACAAATCTGTTTTATGCTGCCTCGATGTATGTGATTATTGGGAATTTATACAGGCTACAAACTAACTCCAGAAAACTGAATAACGTGAATATATGCTAATCTCAACTGCTCTGTCAGCAGGAGCATGGAAGGCTGTACCACTTTACCTGCTTTATACATATTTACCAGGTACCAATTTACCATCTTCATTAAGTTTCACCTGCTTCATACGTACCTATTATAAAAGCGGGTAAATTGGTGCAGCCATAAGTACTAACTTTGTTCACACTGTGGGAAGCGAAGTGGTACTTTTCTGGAGCTGTTTGTGGAGGTATTTGACATTGTCGTCTTCAACATTTTTCATAATGTTAATTTACGTTTTTTTCGTTAACAATTTCCTTGCTTTTTACAGCTTTTCCTTTGTCGCATTTCATAGGTTTTTTTTTTTTGTGGAGAAAACAATGTTTGCATCATTTAAACTTTGACTATCCCCCTCCACCGAGATACATCAATTTTACAACCAGTATTTGAATAATGCACACGCACAGTTAGTTGCCATTATCACGCCCACAAGTCGTTATGTCCATTTTCCTTAATAGATACGTTTAATATTAAAGATTGTTCGCATCGAACGTTGTCTCAGCTTTGTAACGATTACATCAACAAAACCCAAAATTGAACATGCAAGCACTTACGTAAGGCAAGTACATTAATTTCCAAAATTAACGTACCATTCCTCATGTGTGTCATAACCGAAGAATGTTCAAATTCAACGTTTATGATAATTATACCGAAAATCACCTTATAACTATTGATTTTTGACAATAATATTTTTCATTCTCCTAAAAAACTTGGTTAATCGAATAAGTAAACATAAAAGGGCAATGAGGTAAACACAACAGGACTTGGCTGCCTGTATATTTAGGGTGGCAATTTTTTTTTTAAGGAGTTGTAATGGCCCATATTTGCGCCCACGGCCAACATCGACGAGTCCAAACGAAACACACAAAAAAAAAAAAGACGGCAAAATATTCATTAAATGAAATATCCAAAAATCGAAGGTCCAGGAATGGCAAAGATTTATTCTACTCAAGGTTTATGGTAGAAAAAATATATATTTTCAAATCATAAATCATATTTGTAATAAAGAATATATAATATATAATATTAATTCTAGACTACACTTTAGAGTGGCCTGTTGGCATCTCATTATACTGACAAGAAACTATTTTGTGTCGTACGGACTGGTCATTTCAAATTTTTTTTTAAAGGAATAAGAATGGCCAACAGCATATACGCCCACGGTCAAAAGCGACCGTTTCAAACGAACTTTCATCATCATTCATCTTGAACTAAACCATGTAAAGGCACGGGATCTTGGAGTTTAACCCGTACAGCCAGCAAGAATTCAAATTTAGAATAGAATAACCGTCTAAAACAATGAAAAACGTGATTAAACATGGCAGCAAAATCCTCAAAATTCAAAAAAGCCATCCATTGAATATCAATGTGATTTCAGAGAACGTCTCTCTACCAAAGATGCTACCTATGTACTTACGTCAGCAATTTTGAATTCCTTCAATCGTAAAATGCATATGGGTGGATTTTTGGGTGATTTGGCCAAAGCATTTGATTACATAAACCTTGCGAAATCGAGGTACTATGGTGACCGTACTAAAACAATATATTTAATCAAAACCTACTTATGATCTCGTAAGCAAAGTGTATTACTTAAGGATTGACGTGGACCACTCCTGCATGGTCTGGCACAGCCACTGTCATCACGTTATCGGCCCAGAGTCACAGCATCAGTAAGGACCGTGGAACACACACGTAGTGAGTCCCGATGCGTGTCCGCATTGTTCGCTTGGTAATGGGTCATGACCCGATACCGAGTGATCCAAACAAGTGCCTGTGGTGTCCCTAGAGATATCTGTGTAATTAGGATAGGAATCAAGTGTTGAAATGTGCATTAAATAGCAGAATTTATCGCCCAATGGCAAATGATCGTGAAATTCGCCCTTAGGGGATTGCGAAGTAATCGCAGAATAAATGCATGCCACGTCCATATTTAATGAGGTGTAGAGTATCAAGGCTAGGGCATTTGAAGTGTTCTATATACTTTTCCGAGTGCAATTGTATGTTCTATCAAGCCAATTAGTGACATGGGAAATAATTAGTCTTTCTTCCAACCAGAGCGTTCTGGTCATAGAGTGCCGCAAAACTTAACATACCTAAATTTCCCACGTGCTCTGCAAAGAACCACATAATCATGTTTTGTATTAAAATTAGTGCTTAATTAAACACTTTTTAATCCCTACAGGATTAAGAAAACTTACTCAGAACGTTTCAGTGTTTTATGTGTATATATTTCAAGTTTTATGTAAATGAGATCTGTTTATTAAATTACCTCGCAGAGTGGAGTGAGCTCTTGGCAAGAATGCTGCATACCCACGCTTCCCCCAGCAGTCTGATTCCACGAGTCTTAGGTGCTGCACGTGCGTCGCATCGCGGGGGACTTTCGTACTTTATTCTAAACACTTACCTGCAATAGGTTAGCATAATTTACTGAAACTTTTATTTAGTTTATTTCAGCCTTCCGCACATTCACAGCACCCCTCCATCAGCTCAATTTACAGACCCCGGAGGTTTAATTACTATTATAATTTTTCGCGCCATTCTTGGCCTTTTTGTACAGTAACGACCACTGGTAGGCGTTGCGAGTCAGACCTGGTTTAATTTGCATTGTATACATGTAGCAGCGTACACTATTCGACAATACAATTTACTTGAGTTAACCGAAACATGTGAGTTCTCATTTAATGTTGTATTTCGGGTCCTGGCCCTATCCAGGAAGTCATCGACGCCTCAAAGAGGCATCCTTCATTTACAAGATAAAAGGTAATACTAAGGTGTGTTGGGGAGGCTGAATACCCCGGTTATATATTACATTTTCCTGTAAATTTGTACGGTGTGTGTCAGGGGATACACCCAAGTGGTCGTTCGGCCCACGATTTTGAGAATTGTAACTTCGTGCTCACCCAGCGAGCTGGCGCCCATTCTATTCGAAATAGGAATATTGTGTAATATTCTAACTTTTCTTAACATAGTCGCTGGACGACGTCCGCATTACTATCCCCGACCGCTCAGGTAATGTTGCAGTCTCATTTGTATAAACTTCTTATAGTCCATAATCCCTCATGTATATGCTGGTGATCCTAGTGTAGATTTGATTCATCTCTTGTTTCAGTGTTCCACTGGCGGCGATCGAAGTTCGTTGTATGCTGCCCTTCAACAGCTTCGTGTGGGGTTTCCTGTCTCTTACCCTTCAGTACTTTTTCATGACCGTTAGGTAGTTTGTGATATTCTCGCTCGGTTTTTACTTGAGCACAATATTATTATCTGATTTTGATTGTTTGCTTTCCTGTTAGTTGTCCTAGGAGACTGGCCCTCTCCTACCTTGCTATCCCTTGTTCCATGGCCTTTCTTTCCCTTCATAGTTGATGGGTATCTACCGAGAAGAATAGTAGTTGTGATCCCGTCTGGTTTTTTTTATCCTGTTTCGTTTTTTCGGTGTTTTTCACAATGTATCTTTGCTCCTATTTTTCGGGTTTGGCCATGGGTTTGCTGTTGGCCTCATTTCCACAAAAAAAAAAAATCTGCTTACAGAGTTAGTGTCCATCACATTTCGAGAAAACTGTTGCACACTAATTCTGTATTCTTTACTTAGACCTGTTTATATCTGGCAGTGAACATACGCCCTATATTAATTTTTCCCAAATCAACACTTTCCAATATGGGAAAATATGGCTTAAAAAAAAAATTGACCCGACAGCCTCTTAAGCCCTCGAAATAGGGACCATCACGTCTGATAGAAATGTTTGTGCGAAAACATTGATTAGGTAGCGCTTTGTATGATATGAGCAAAATATCTTCATATTACAATCAAGGATGCCATTTATAATTATAGAGACACATATAATTTGTAATAAAAATTGAAAGGCATTTCAGAAAATACGCATTATTCTTGCCGTTTGTAAGATGGGCCGAAGGCCAAAAGAGCAATATATATCGAAACAAATAGGGACGAATGATAATACTGCAATTTAATAACAATGTGTGTGAAGTAAAGTGCTCTAAACCAAGTACAATGTGAAGTACCACATCTTCAAGAAGAATATTTGTTTTACAAATAATGGAAATGGCACTGATTATAACTCACAATAGTTTCGCGTGTTAAGCTGCATATTAAAAAGAAGTAAGTGTTGTCTGCGGAGTATTTTGTCGTAATGTTTTCACAGCCCATCATGGTTTTCTNCTGCATATTAAAAAGAAGTAAGTGTTGTCTGCGGAGTATTTTGTCGTAATGTTTTCACAGCCCATCATGGTTTTCTGCATTTGTTATTCTATTACAGTTTTTGACACCACATCTTGACGTAAGCACAGGTGCAGATTATAGAACCAACATAGTTTGTTAGAAAAAATATAACTTCATTGTCTGGTAATATTTAGTTGTAAAAATTGGGGTGTGGCTGTGTCCGGGACACGGCCGTTTGTTTTGCGTGAATACGTCTACGTTAACGGGTAATATTTGGTAATTATTCAGGATAGGGGCTTTTCTGAAGGAAATGTCGTAGACCCACAAAAGTAACACATAGGGTTCTGCACAGCTTACCTTTTTAATATTGAGGAGGACGCGGAGGTAAAATAAGTAGAACGCACTAAATAAACCCAACAATCCTCAGTTAGAATAACACCCTACGGTAATTATTAAGTTTAGGGGCTTTTCTGAAAAACACCAAAAAAATTCAAAATTATTATATATTTCTACTTTACTAATCATGTAGAACACGAATATAATAGGGGCGTAGCTTTAAAATAAGTACAACACATTTTAAAAAATTAAACAAAATTAGAAATGAACAGTATAGCCAGTTTGTTTACGTTTCTGAATGAAACTTCCTAGACCAACAAAAGTTGCAATAATGGGTTCTGCACAGCTTACCTTGTTCATATTCAAGAGAGCGTAATGTTAAAATAAGTAGAACATATTTAAAAAACTTGCAAAATATGTTTGTTTACGTCTATTAACATCAGAGGAATTATACCAGCCCCCTACCTAGGTGAGTCAACTTACATTCTTTTGGTGTGTTTTACGGTTCCTTTAAATCCCTACATTCCTACATTTGTACTTTAGTGTAAAACCCAAACATCCTAGGTTAGTGTAAAACCCTACAATCCTAGGTTAGTGTAAAACCCAAAAGCCTAGGTTAGTTTAAAAATGTAAAATAGTGATTCACCCATAGTGGGGTTAGGTTCTGTTAGGTTAGGTGGGCACATANATGTAAAATGTAAAATAGTGATTCACCCATCGTGGGGTTAGGTTCTGTTAGGTTAGGTGGGCACATATTACGAAATTAGTCGGACGTTAATGCCCCTAGTATATTCGTGTTCTGCATCATTAGTAGAGTGGAAATATATCATAATTCAGCTTATACTTTGATTTCCAAACCGAACTGCAAGTACGTCTACCTTTCAAACATCTGCAGACTAATTTTGTGTTGCATAAATGTCACTGATTATATGTTTACATATTAGAATGGCTCAACGTATTAGCAATAAATCTCAACCTACGCATATTGCAGTCGAGTAGCATGGTTGAAGTATGTGTAAACTTATTAATTACTTATGTGTAAGAGTAAGTGTAAAACTTGGACTGTAAACATACATGGGTATTGACTTAAAAATATAAAGGTAAATGTAAAGAATAGGGGGATTTTCCCAAAAGACAAAAAAAAAAAACCCCAAAAAGTGGTATATTTCGACTTTACTAATTACACAGAACACAAATTTACTAGTGGCATTAACGTATTATGTTTACAAACCACAAAAACGATAATGGGGTGGGCTATGAAGATCAGGGCAATTTGAGGTTAAATCCCTAAAAAAATACAATAAAAACACCTCAATTAGAAACACTGAACTGTAAGCATTATTCTTTTTAACAGTCAGCTGGTTCATTACCAGAATCTATATATGTAATACAAATAATGGGAATGTAAATAATTGTACTTAGCGTGTTCGCTGCTGGAGCCAAGAGTCGGAAGTTGTATTTATGTAAAATCTTGCAGTAAGTGTTCCGTAATTACTTAAAGCGAACTCAGATGTAATTCCTGAACGCTAGAAGGTGCTACATGCAAAAGTGCCGTAGTGTCGGCCACATTGGGTTCACGTGATAGCACCTTCGTGCTGTCCAATGCTTATAAGCATCGCCAGCAGTGATTGTGTTTGTTTTTTTTTTATGGTACATTTCAAATGGCAACACTGAGTTGCGTCACTACTCCGTGGCGGACTCTAGACCACGGAGGGATGTCGGTTACTTATGTCAGTTAATTGCTTATTAAATACATCAGTGTATTATAAAGAGTTGCTTTCTTTACTTCTATTATTCTAACAGTGTTAATTCTTCTATCAACAAGAAGTCAAGTTATATGATTTTAATTTTTGTCTCGTTTTTCTTATTTGCTCTGAGAGACTGGTTAATAGTTAAGATTTTAATCGAATGGGTGAAGTTTTGTTTCAAGGGACTGCACCATCATTGCGTGACGAGGATGAACGAATCATGAATCAAGCTCGCTACCACGTGTCACAGACATCATTCATGCTGAGTTGCGCTGCGTCGAGGTTTCAGACGTGCTTCAGAGCAGGCAGCTGCTTACGTACCAGTTATGTCTGTAATGTAATTAAAAACTGTCAGTTTTGCTTGAAGACGTAACCGAATAATAAAAAAAACTGACTATGCTTTTCAGTGTAATGTTAGTTGTTTAATCATGAAAGAATTATTGCTTTCAATTCTAGGCTCAGATATACATACCACACGTGCTATAAGCTATTCACAGTAAAGTCAGCACTTTTGAAATCCTTCTCATTTGGAATAATAGTCTATATATATATAGACACACACACACTAGCTAACCCGGCAAACATTGTTTTGCCATAAAAAGTATTTCTAGTGATTATAGTATTAGAAAAAAATAACTATAACTTATTGTTATTGTTGCTCGTGACACGTGTTGAGTACTGTTGAGGTTATATAAAATTAATTAAATAACTGAACGTGAGAACTACACTTATATATTAGATAATTTAATAAATATTAATAAAATGGAAATACAAACAATTACAGCTTTGCGATCAATAATAAAGTTAATTAAGAAGTACACTTAATTATTGAAAATATAATTGTAAACACGTCACTACTACGATCTGAGCACAAATGAATAAGAGAAAGGTTATTGTGTGAGAGAAAGTGGAGACCGGCTACTCCGTGCTGTGTCACTGGGAGACACCTGGTGGGAATAAATTGTAACCTAGATCGATAAATGATCGATGATAATTGATCAGTTATCGACCTAGGGTAAAATGTATTAAATTACTAATATCGCTATAAAAAAATAAGGGTTGGTGGTAGAAGGGTGAAAATTTAGGAGGGTATGTATTTTTTGATGCCACATCATAAAAAAATAAAAAATAAAAATTTTGTTCAAACAATAAAAAAAAATTGTTTGGGGGTGGCCACCCTTATTACTTAGGGGTGTAAAAAATAGATATAAATCGATTCTCAGACCTACCGAGTATACATAAAAAAATTTCATAAAAATCGGTCCAGCCGTTTTGGAGGAGTTCAGTGACTAACACTGTGACGGGAGAATTATATATATTAGATATATATATATATATATATCTATCTATATTTTAGTCTTAGACGTTAACTTCCAAGTTCAATGGAATATACACACTTTGTTTATTAATTACATGGTAATACTGTATTTATTTTACTGTATTTATTTTAATGGTTGAAAATAAAAAGTAACTAGGGCTTCATAAGTGCTCACTTTACAGTGAACAGCGTATATAAATGTGGATTTCAAACCAAAAAAAAACATTTCTGGAAGGATGTGAAATATTGTTCTTCCCAGTGAAGTGGGATAATTACCAAAAAATTGTTCTTTCTCGTAACTTGAAAAAATTTAAGTTAAAAGAATGAATCGGTGGTTTGAAAAACTCCAGAATTTAACGAACCCTTGTGTCAGCCCAAGTTACTGGTTAATGTAGTGTTTTGACGTCACACAGTACTCATTGTGTAATTTTATCGCATCGTTATTAATCACTGCAGTTTAGCCCGCCCTGGCCACATCAGACTATCAGAAGAAACCCCAACTTTTTTCTTTCTTTTTTTTTTTCTTCCCCTGCACCTCTGTAAATGAAAGGATTGGTCATGATTTTTCTTCCTGTGGCAGTATTATTACAATCAAATGTTCACATTTCCTACGGGTGGCGCATGTGAACTGGAAAGAAATGCGGCCACTATTGCAAAAGTTTGGTGTTGGTATGTTTCGTCGAGCAATGCCTCGCAGGTCCAAGAATATCATGTGAACATTCTACTCTCTCAGATGCCGCACATTTGAAACGTGTGCAGATTTTGCCAAATGCCCTGTCTTTCTCCGTAAAATGGTTTAGGAAACAAATGAGCTTGTGTTTATTTCGTTTGGCGTTCAGCCCAAAATTTTGTTGGTTTTTGGATTTGACTGTGCGTGTATTTGAAGCATTAACACATTCCCTATTGGAGCTTCGAGCTGTATTTGTATTTACGTTAAATATTGGAATTATCGTTCTGTAACTACTCAGTACTGAATTCTAATGTAATTTCTGAACACCAGAAAGTGCTATATGCAAAAGTGCTTAAATTTATGTAAGGTGTACTGGAGTCAGGTGATGAAGCTTATAAGCATTACAAGCAGCGAATGTGCTTATAACAAGTGTGTAGTGCTTTGTGCGTGTATAACAATCATTGTCATTTGATAGTAATTTTCAAAATAGTTGACTCTACTTGCTTTTGCAGATATATTCCAGTGCTCTCTCTTACACTGTAATTCTTTGTAAGTTTATTTTATAGTTTTTATATTTTCTTTTGTTACAGAAACATTCTTGCAGTATGCCTCCTTTTAAGTCACCAAATCGTTTGTGGGACATTACGCTGAAACTTGTTGACGACCTTATCATAAGAGCCTCTGCCGCTATCCAAGAACTATATGGGCCCTACGATAGTAAAGAGTGCAGGACTCAAATAGAGGTGTTTCAGCAGTATCTCCTGTCGTACATTCCGTCTGTAGTTTTAGAGCAAGTGTTCAATCAGTGCCAGCAACAGAGGTGCCTTAACTCGGATAACAGGATTTGGTTTTCTATTTTCATGCATCAGAACATGAAACTGCTTCGAGTGCAAGTGAACATTCGTGAGAACAGAGCCGACGACGCGTTCTGGATTGAGAAGTTGAAAAACCTTGGCAACCTCGCCGAACTGGACATGCATCTCGTGTGCACCGACGAAATACTCGAAGTGGTCGGCTGCCACTGCCGCAAGTTGACCAACGTAAACATCACTTCGAAAGTGGAGACGGAGATACCGAGGGGGCCGCGGTTGTTCCCGTTCAACGCGATGAAGCTGAAGTTTTTTGTTTCCGACGAAGGTTTGAGGCATCTCTCGAACTGCAAGAGCTTGAGGGTGGTGACGATGAGTTCGCTGCTCCGTAGCCACTGCGGGGGTCGCACCATGTCGGTGGCGGGCATCCGGCGGTTCGTCAAGAGTTTGCCCTGCATCCAGTACATGTCCTACAGCGATATGGGGGTCGTTATTGCAGGTGACATGGATGATGTCAGAAGTTTGCCGCTTGTTCGCATCAATGACAGTCACCCACAAGTGAGCCACATCGAAGCTATGTCGCGCTTGTGCCCAAGGCTACAAGAATTGGCCCTGACCTTAGCGTACAGTCGAACAAATCCAGCGGAAGTCTTGAATGCTTTGAGAGAGAGTGACTTGGAGGTGGAAGACCTTGAACTCGTGAACTTTCCTGCTTCTGATTCGTTGATGAACTTGATCAAAGTGAAAGGAAGATTTCTAACGAGGCTCTGTTTAAAGATGCAGTGTATTACATTTGATATGGTTTCAAATATTGGACAATTCNAGGAAGATTTCTAACGAGGCTCTGTTTAAAGATGCAGTGTATTACATTTGATATGGTTTCAAATATTGGACAATTTTGTACAAATCTGAAACATTTAACACTGAGGGAAGACTATTTTGACAGAGATGGACCTCGGGTGGATGAAATGTTGAGTGCGTGCGGTGGTTTTAGGTGCATGTTTACTAATCTCGAATGTTTGCTGGTTGGTGGTTTCCAGTGGAACCCGCTTGCTATCCTCCCGTTGCTGCTCACACATGCAAAACGTTTACAGAGCCTCACCGTCCTCTCTCACAAGGACTACGGCTATNTATCCTCCCGTTGCTGCTCACACATGCAAAACGTTTACAGAGCCTCACCGTCCTCTCTCACAAGGACTACGGCTATTTAGACGATACATTTTTAAGGATATTAAGGGCAAATCCAATGGCAGAGCTTGTCTATATCCATGTGGACTGCGTCATTGGGGCCAACAGCGTGCGTGAAATTTGTTGCTGTCCGAATTTGAGGTATTTTAAATATATTGTTAGCAAATGCTCTGCTTCTGGCTTTATAGACGAGATAAAAAAAGAGTTCTGTAACAGAAATTATGATTTTAAATTTGTAGATATCATGACTGACGAAGGGGAGGAAAGTGAATAGGCTGTTGTAATGTATTATTGAAAATATCTCTATAGCTGCTTTGGTGGCCTACCTGGAAAAACAATACTTTTTGGCTTTCATTCGCAACCAAAGCATCGAAGCTTCTTTGAAGTATTAAGGGTCTCGGACCCCAAAAAATTATTTATTTTATAATTGTACCAATCACTGTTCAACTCGTACGCATTGGTTTTGACGTTTTTCGCAAATAAAAAAATTGTGCACTTTATATTCTTTTTGAATAATTTAATGTGAAATACAACATTTTTCTGTTTTGTTGTAGCTCTAATAAAAATTATTAAGTTATACAGATGAAAAAATTTACAACATAAACTAATGCAGTGGACTATTGCATGTAATCACCAATAAAAAAAAAGTTAAAAATATACAAAAATTGTTTATATTCAACTTTTTTTTTTTTTTNTATTGCATGTAATCACCAATAAAAAAAAAGTTAAAAATATACAAAAATTGTTTATATTCAACTTTTTTTTTTTTTTCATGTCTATGGCTTATTTGGTATTTACATGTGCGTCATGGGATTAGATTACTTTGTACATTTTTTCATCGGTACAAATTAGTTAGTATTTGTTATTGTGGCTGCAACAAAACAGAAGTAGTTTGTATTCGTCGTCAAATTATTCAAGAAATATAAAGTGTTAAAAAATTTTAATTCTTTGAGGAAAATGTCATCACGTACAATGCGTACGAGTTGAACAACAATTGTTACAAATATAAAATTATTAATTTTTTGGGGTCCAACACCTTTAAGTAAATGTTTACTGTAAGAACCTCATAACTTTTTCTGTAAAACGTTCTTTCATTAAATGACACTTTTACAAACATTTGTGCAGACCGAATTCGGCATTCATTAGTTTGCCGAGTCTCATTTGTTTGAAGTTTCATTCTTTGCTGTTTTCAGAATACTGCAAACATTCCCGCTCGATAGATGCTGTGCTTTATTAAAATAATATGCCGAAAGTCTTTCAATACGTGTATTGTGTATTCTCAAGTTGTGATCATGTTTGTTGCCGTGTTCTGTAATTTGTTTGTGTACTTTTGTTGTACGTTGCATGTAATTAAACTTTATAACCGCATGTTTTTTCAGTGTTGATGAAGTTGTGAATTTCTGTGAAATAAGTAAAGACTGAATTAATAAGTTATTTGCTATTCTGATGTTGCATTGTTAATTCCTTTTATAAAGAAATTATTTTTGTTCNAAGACTGAATTAATAAGTTATTTGCTATTCTGATGTTGCATTGTTAATTCCTTTTATAAAGAAATTATTTTTGTTCATCAGTGATGTAATTTATGTAAGTTCACCTTTAAAGTTCTTGTATAAATGATTTAACTAAAATATGTTAGTTTTTATTCTTCATGTAGTTAGGTGTAAAACCTATTTTAACAGCATGTAATCTGTGCAGTGTTTAGATTACTTAATTATGCTTAGATACAGAAACACTTGTGTTTTAAAGTCCATGTGCCACAATACAATAAATAGTCCATAATATCCAAACCTGCATGCAAATAGGCAAGGAGGTTTGATTGGTATAACCTGCCACACAATACCTGCTGGCACAAACATATGCACGCTCTCTCTCTCTTTCTCTCTCTCTCTCTCT
>NQII01002386.1:322377-338912 GCA_002778355.1 Clitarchus hookeri
AAATACAGTTCAACTTGTACTATTTATTTTGCGCAAAACAAGCATATTTATTGAGTAATGGGATTTCAGAATAAGTGTTTTGGTAATGTACAAATAATAAACACTAACTTGCTCGTCAAAATAAGATAACTCACTTTGAAATAAGAAACCATGCGTTACTTCAAGAAAACTCTAAATTCGTGCCATGAAATGTTTTTTTTGCAATTAAAAAAAAGTTGCTTAAAATAATGGAATTTCGGAGGAATTATTGTTAAAATCCCTTTGTTAAAATATTTTGTAAATGTGCTCGTTTATTTTATTTGCACGTCTCAAAAACACTAAAATTGCATGCCACGATGCAGAAACTATGTGATCTAAAATTTTCTCATACGAGGAAAGAGTACCTAAAAGTAATATCAACAAGGTAAATTTTATTTCGTACAAATATAAGATAATTCATTTTTGCGGCTATGCAGCAAGAAAATAAGGTCGCAATTTTCGGTGCAATGGTATCATATGGGGTTTCGTAGACAAAGTGAAATGAGGGTATTTCGTAAATTATCTGGCACAACTGGCGATACGCGAATTTATAGCAAATGTAGTATGTAGAATGTCATATCGATACTCTTTGAGCAGAACACTTCAATGCCCACGCTAATACAGGGTGTTACAAAAAAAAAAAAAAGAAAAAAAATATGTTTATGCGTATTATATTTTACAGTAGATGTTGTGTGACACCATCCAGGTGCGTGCATGGTGCGTGAAACATTATTTCCGTTCCGCACTCGAAAAGGACATTTTAAACGTTAGCGTTCTTTTTTTTTTTTTAATGTTCCTTTCCAATTTGTCAATAAAATTAACTCCGTCACTACAGATGCCAGGGAAGGACCACCATTCCTTCCAGTCCCACAGCTCCGGACATCATGTTCCACGCACCATGCGCGTTCCTGTATGGCGAACTGAGGCATGCCAGGTGTCACAAAACATAAACTGTAACATAAAATATACATAAGCATATAAATTGATTTACTTAATAACATGATACACCAATAATTTTCAGTTACTTTATATTTTTTTTTTTGCAAAATCCTGTATTTACGTCCGTTGAAATATCCGTGCTGAGCGAAAATTCTATGGGTGTGGACCGCTGGCCTCAAAGTTCAACCCAAATTGATGAAACGCTCACGCAAGAGCGAACACCGTCAACTGGGTGTTAAAGACTGTTCATAGTAATCCGAGCACTTTTGAAAGTCCTGTCTAAGATACATCTGTACGCACATTGTTAGGGGCAGCGACATTTCGCGAAAAGATTTCGAGACAAGATACAGTCCCGAAGCACTGTAGGGTCGTCCAGCTTCTTTGATTGGCTGAAAAAATGTTCTGGCCCGTGTTAACCGTTTGCGCACGAATCACGAAGGTTCAGTGTCGGAGTTACTTAGTCCCTAGTGGCTTGGTCAAAGACGGACACGGCACCAGCAGCCAATGGAGGTATAACAACAGCTGAGGTGTGTATATAGTATTGAAGTCTACTGTGTACTCCGATTTTTACGCGAAAAGTCACTGGCTCTACGCATTGTGTATTCTTCCGCCATATGTAAAACTAGCTGTGCCCGCGGCTCCGCTCGCGTGGACTACAGAATTATTGTTTAAGTAAAATTACAGATAGATATATGCTACCGCGGAGGGTTTTTTTTTAGGTCTTTTTATTCTACACGATTCTTAACTACATGATATTGTTTCATCTTTAACGGTTTAAACAGCGTATTGCAAGAGAGCGCGCTGGCGGCAAACTTTTTCCTCTACTTGATTCACTTTTATCGTCACTGCTTATTCCTTGTGTTACTTTACGTAACAAAATATATACTAAAACCTGGCCAGAGAACTTAACTATGAATTTAAAAAAAAAAATGTAAATCGGATAAGTGGTTCTTGAGTGATAAGCGCACTAACAGACAGACAGAGAGACGTTGCGTTTTATAATATGTATAGATTAACATAGCGACGGGTCTGGCCACTTTATACATGCATCGGTTAAGTGCAACTGCAAAATTATTAGAAAAATATTTTTTTTATTTTAATTTTTTAGTTTTTTTTTTTTTACTTGTATGCTTCGAAAAAAAAAACCGGAAAGCAAAATAAATTATTTCAGTAGTAACAGACGTGTTTATCTAGCACTTTTAAATTCAATGTTATGATATGGAACTACTTTCCCTACGTCGTTACTAACTTTACTGTGTGCATACCAGCCAGTGTGCCCGTTAAAATACGCGCAGGCAAAGTGCTGAGTTAACGGTGAACAATACATACAGGGTGTGCACAAAGTCCCTGACACATTTCAATCTCAACTAAATCGGAAACTAATTGAAATGAAAATGAAACTGTGGCACCAAAAATGCATAAATTAAAAAAAAAAGTTCCATGTTAGTAGATTTCTACATGTGCCGATATTTGGCTTGTATCTACAACCGGGCTGATTTAATTCACCACTGAAATGGGTCAGGAACTTCGTGTACATTCTGTATATTCTTTTTTTTTCGTACACGTTGGCCTGCTGTCAAAAAGTGTTCCATTCAGCTGCCTCCCACGGAATCGCTATACTGAATGACTTTGAAAAGGCGTCTCACAAAGTATTTCAAAATACTTTACGTTATATTGGACTCGTTGCCAATTTCCAGTTAGAAAGAAGCCGCAGTGGCGCAGAGGCTAGAGCGTTCGCCTCCCGCCTAGGCGAGCCGGGTTCAACGCCCGGCGGGGGTCACCCCCGGATTTTTTCGTGCGTGGGAATCGTGCCCGGACGATGCCGCTGGTCGGCGGGTTTTCTCGGGGATCTCCCGTTTTTCCCGCCCTTGCACTCCGGCGCTGCTGCATACCCACCTCGCTTCGCCCTCAACAACGCTCAAGACCGCGTTATTAAAGGGGAAAGAGCCTCGTCATCTTGGATTAACTTACATTTCTCATATCTTAATTTCCAGGTTCAATATTTAAAAACCAAGCTTCTCAAGGCACAAGGAACAGATTAGCAGTTATTTTGAAATAAAGCTTCTTTTCCTCCCGTCACTCATTTCGCATCTGTTAGTATAACGCCCAAAATAATTATTCACGTCATTAGCAGATACCTGAATAATTCGCGAGTTCAACGACCTGCAGGCTGAACTCCACAGTCTTGTGTACAAAATATGCCGATGTCAACTGCACATTGGTTGTCTGCTGTCACAGTGGAAGGCAACGATTGGGCCAGCGTTCTCCAGGAGGTGTCGAACATCGCGTGGACCAATGGCTGAAGTTATATAAACTCACGTGTTTTGAATTCTAGCTTGTACCAAGATGAATCAGCGAATTTTTCAGGTGTCTAGTTATTAGTGTGGAGTGAAGTGGAGAGATTTGGTTGGTTCCTAAAATCTAGGTCTTGAGAGCCGATGAGGGCGAAGTGAGGCGAGTATGGAGCAACGCCGGAATGAAAGGGCGGGGGATACGGGAGATCACCGAGAAAACCCGGCGATCAGCGGCATCATCCGGCGCAATTCCCCCACTTGCGAAAATCTGGGAGTGGCCCGGCCTGGGATTGAGCCCGGTTTGCCCAGGTGGGAGGCGAGCAGGCTAACCGCTCAGCCACCGCGGCCCTCTAAGGGAGAAAGAGACGGTGCTCTTACGTCACACTATCCTCCTGCTGTCTGCTGATTCTACTGTGTGAAAATAAAGGTAGCTAAACATTCGTGTTTATTTAACATGAAATTAGCAGTTCTAACAACAAAACTGTGTGCTGAAGTCGTGAGTGAAAATTGTTCCTGAACCTAAATTTCAGAAGTAAATCATAAAAAAAATGCCGTATTCTGTACTCGCGCGGCAAGTAACGTTGGACAGGTTATTCCATAGAACCCTCCATAGCAGCTTGCGTGCGGGCTCGGGTAGCAGCTCCCGCACGAGCTTGTGCGAAGGATTGCATAGTGGCTCGCGGGCTTCGCTCTGATGTAGTTTGTTTCCCCTCCCTCCTGACTTCTTGGTCCAAGTTGCGGGTGGCCGGCTGACTCACTTCCCGGCCACGAGCCGCGCCACATTCGCGTCATCGTCGAGAGTGTCGTCGCCGGGCGAGGGAGCGGACATGGTCTTGTTAGGCCCCGGCGGTCACCCTGGCTTTCCCGGGGCGAACCCTCCCGAGTCGTCGTTGACCCCTCTCGCCTCAAGCGACCGCTGAGTATCGAGCTAAATTTAACTGCAGCCAAGAGAAGCGATCTTTTTTTTTTTTACTAACTACTCTATAACTAAGTGTTATATGAGCCCGCGGTAGGGACGGGAGTTAAGTGCGTCTCAGGGCTAAGCCCCATACGCCTACAAGGAAGGGAGTATCATGCAAGGAGACATGCATCACGGCAAAGAGGGATTGGGCTGCCATGGCCTGCTTTTGGCCATGAAAACCTCCCCTCCCTAAGTGTACTTATAGCTAAACTATATTTAGAAGAGAAAGGGAAAAACCGGCATAGTCACCGTAAAAACCCTTTCGACAGGAAAGAATTAAAAATGGTTTCATGCATTATCATGTTTAACATAAAATGCTACAGGAGACAGAGGATAGGAATCATGCTCTTTATTATGATAGGAAAAAGTGCTAGTAGAGAGGGGGCGGGAACTTTCCTTCAATTGGCGATGGGTTTAACCAGAGTGATACTTGCGCATCACTCTGGTGGGGGGAGGGCGCAATTGGGCAGCCCCCCCCCCTAATCCGAATCCCCAGTGGATCTTAAGAGAAGCGATCGTAACTTTGTGCTGGTTACCGACCATCTCGTACCACGACTGTACCCCTTTTCCTCTCGCGTGACGTAGTGGGATCGTATACTAAAGATGAGGTAAGACAGATCTCGCTGGCTGCGTACAACCAATCTCCTCGTCCCGGCATTGAACTGCTTTTCTGCCAACGCGACTAGCGAAAATGGCGTGGATTGGATTTGAGGTTAGAACACTGTTTAGTAAACGAGTGCTTTGAGAATATCTGTATGCTTCGTCTAACCGATTTGGAATGCAGTTTGATTAAATTCAAATGGATTATAAGTATTTTATTAATATAAAAGTGCTTATCTTTTGAAAATTTAAGATATAAACAAACACGTTCATCACTGTTTGAACATGTGAGTTTGACAGTTGTGTTCCTTTGGGGTAGGTCAGTACATGCGCAGAAGACGAATAAGCTGTCTACCTCATCTTTAGTTTATGAGAAGGACACGTACGCTGAAACTATATGGCCACAGTGGAATCACCTGCTCATATAAATCGCCATGTCGCACACAGCGGTATAGTACATTCACTGTTACTTCCAACTTTTCTGAAGCCCTGCTGAAGTTTTACTTTCAGTATATTACCCCGCCTCCTGCAAACAAAGTTTGATCATGTATAGAAAATTGCAGCGAAGGGACAGCGCTCCGCATTCGTGCGCACTAAGTGTCACTTCGCGCAGAGAACTGCGCGAGACGAACACCACGAGACACGGCGACCGTGTGTGTCGCAGTGCGTTCAAGGGTCAACTTTCATTTCCGCGCGTCACAAGTCGAACAGAAGCCAGCACAATTCGATGCTCTTCGCTGGTCAGCGTGAACTGAATCCGAAATACCACGAGATTCCGCTGCCGCACTTCTAGGCCTCGAAGCTCCAAGTATGGAAGCGGGCTCGTTAAGACCCTTTCACGGCGTGATGAGGTTCCGGGTTCGAATTCCGGGTAAATTACGGATCGGTGTGTCGTTTCCATACTTCGTATAAGAATACTGCCGTCGCCTGCGAGCTGCGTATCCTCTTCCCCCTCCCCCCCAACGAAAATGGTTGGCAACAAATGGATACGCATACAGGCAGACGCAGGGCTTTGAAAAGTGCTCACTTTACCGTGAACAATCTATAAATGACTATTACCGCTGCAAAGTGATAAATATAAGAATGAAAAATGTGCAAATTAATTGGCGCGACGTACAGAAAAAAAAAAAGTTAAAAAGTCTGTGGGAAGGTTCAATGCAGGTCCTTTGCGTAGTTTTGTGTGTATCCGACGCGTATGTTTCGAGATCCAGTTCTTTGAAAAAGCAGTTTATAGCAACTTCGGAGTACTCTGAAATGGTGTTTCTGATGTGCGTGGCGTCTTGAAAGCACTCAACAGCCCTCGTCTGAAGTGTGTGTTCTTTTCGTAGATCAGCACGTTGGACGCACGTTTAATGGTTTCATTAAAAAACGAGTATTTCAAACACACTGCAATGCAGTACAAGCGCCATGTAAGTGGTTGGCGGGGTTGGGCGGGCCACTTAGCCACTTAGCCCTATCAGGAAGTGGCTTTATGGTCTGCACTGTACACCGCGGGTAGCAGCGTACGATGAAGGACGTCTCTCGCGTATGTGAGGCGTGGAGTGGAGAGATTTGGTGCTGCTCTTAACACCGAGGTCATGAGAGCCGATGAGGGCGAAAGCGAGAGGTGAGTATGGAGCGGAATGCAAGGGCCGGGGGTTGGAAACGTGTGAGATCCCAGAGAAAACCCCACCGCGACCAGCGCCATCGTCCAGCACGATTCCCACGTGCGGACGATCCTCCGGGAGCGAAACTCAGTTCGCCTTTGGGTTGGAGTGGTAACCCTTTGACAAGCGCCGTCGAGTTGTGGCCTGAACCGCGTGCACGAAGATGGATGCTGGATGCTTGCTGGACCAGTTAGCTGCGCTACGTGATCACAGACGAGATGCTGCGTGCTGGCTGGTGACCTTGTTCACACGCGCTGCGACTGGCTGCCGCCGGCGAAAACATCCAATTAACCAGCGCGCGTTTTTCCTGAAAGCCTTCGCTGGCACACGTCCAGTTGCTGCAAGCCAATATATATATTTTTTTTTTGTTCTAAAGAAAACAAGCAGATAAAATTTTTTATTCATATTTACCTACTGCCACCTCCCGCCTTCCCTTTTACTCAAGCCATTCTTCCATCAGGAACGAAGATCTTGGCCGCCGCCGACCATGCGTTTGGAAACTTCATTGCAACGTGATTTACGCGAAACTACAGAAAGTGTTGCCTAAAAACAGCCATTGACACGCTCGTCGCTAGTACAACTGTCAAAATCACGTGAGTAGTATATATTAGCCGACTTTGGAACAGGCATCAGGCATCGGAGCTGGGAGCCGTCCGCCAACTCGGTTGACGTCACAGCCAGGGTTGCGCCTGGCGGCCTGGGAGCGGCCATGTTATCGATAAAATGACCTGTTTTACCACAACAGTCATTAAAAAAATTGTTGATTGTACCCCAAAATCGTATTTTTTCCCCCGAAATATATAAAACATATTGGGTAAATGTCCTGATCGAATTCTCAAACGAGCAAAGCGGGTTCGAGGTTTCCCGATGCGAGAGCCGAAGAGTCCTCAGAGTAGCAAGCGGACACGAAGCTCCTCGGGGAACGAGCCAAATACGGTGGTTCTCATAGCAGACTAAAGGCCCCGAGCGGATCGTTACATTAGTGACTCCAGCATCCATGCTGGATGTTGATGACCTTGACCCCAAGCAACCTTCAACTCGAAAAATCGCAAAAAAAAAAAAAAAATCAGGAAAACTTACATTTATGACTCCGGCCACTATGTTTGTTGTATGTGAGTGACCTTGAGCTCGGGTAACTTAAACTCAAAAAAATCTGAAAACAGTTAAAACAATTTTTAGTAAAAAATATAAATAAATAAAGTTGGACGCCATGTTTGATGTGTGTGACCCCGAGGGTTCGATTCTTGTAAAGATGACAGAGCACAGCCACTTTCTGGTACGGCGATCAGCAGGTCACTTGATTGGTCGGTTCNTGTTGTGAGTGACCTTGACCTCGGGTAACTTAAACTCAAAAAAATCTGAAAACAGTTAAAAAAAAATTTAGTAAAAAATATAAATAAATAAAGATGGACGCCATGTTTGATGTGTGTGACCCCGAGGGTTCGATTCTTGTAAAGATGACAGAGCACAGCCACTTTCTGGTACGGCGATCAGCAGGTCACTTGATTGGTCGGTTCCCCTTGCTTGCACCTGTGCCAATTAGTAGTTGACAATGTACGCGATCAATCAGCCTCCCAAGCGAATTATTGTCTTTTCGTTATACACGTCCTATTATCCCTCCCCCCTCTTCTACACACACACCACCATCGCACCACTCAACTCTCTACCCTTCCCCTCCCCTCTCGACATGCCATTTACTCACCACAGTTCTACAAATCTCACCATCCAGCCACGCCAGCAACCCTTCACCTGACTCTCCAGCCCCTCACCATTTACTCGCTTTAGCTCGACCCCCTCACCACTCATTCTCGTCACCAACCCACCACACGACTCTTCAACCCCCTCACTTGCCCAGATTTAACTACCCTACGCAATTGAGGCCAAACTGTATAGGTTGTTCACGGTTAATTGAGCACTTTTGAGACCCTAGTTACTTTTTCCTTTCAGCCATTTTTTTAAAATCCTTTAACCATCTTCTCAAATAAATATTTTGCAATGTAAGTAATAAACACAGTATGTATATTCCATCGCACTCTGAAATTAACGTCAAATGCTAAAATAAAAAAAATATTTATTGACTGTTATTCCAAATGAGAGGGCTTTCGAAAGTGCTCACTTTACCCACGAATAGTCTATAGTTAGGGACAGTGCCTCGAAAATATTTCGAGACAAGATACAGTCCAAAGCACTGTAGGGTCGTCCAGCTTCTTTGATTGGCTAAAAAATGTTTTGGCCCTTGTTGACCGTTTGCGCACGAATCACGAAGGTTCAGTGTCGGAGTTACTTAGTCCTGAGTGGCACGGACACGGCACCAGCAGCCAATGGAGGTATAACAACAGCTGAGGTGTGTATATAGCATTGAAGTCTACTGTGCGCTCCGATTTTTACGCGAAAAGTCACAGGCCCTACGTATAGGGTACTCGATTTGTGACTGAACTGGACGGCAGACTAGATAAGTACACAGAGGCGATATGTCGTGGCGGTTCCTTTGATGTAGGTGAATCCGTCCTGTGACTGGCTGCGCGAAGCTCTGGGAACGGGCCTCGCGTCTCTAGATGTTACCAGGCGCTGATTGGCGAACGGTGTTTTGACATGCCGATGGCCTAGGGATGTTGTTATCGATATTATACAGGATGATTCTAAAATCATGGGACAAACATTGAGGGGTGGTAGAGCTCACTAAAACAAACAATTATTGTATAGGAAAATATGGGCGGGCGTGACGCGCTGAGGCACAAACACAAAAATAACACATTAAATGCAACACATTGTTTATTTACAACGTCGCCTCTAAATGCCTTTTTGCAGCAATGTTTATAATAATTGCTCAAAATTGCTACCACCGACAGTAATGCAAGTTTGGTAGCGTCGGTGGAGTGATTGGCGAACAGATTCAAATACGCCGGGTATTTCACGCACGCCACCATTGTCAGCCAATCACGCCATATGTAGAGGTCGCCAAGCATGCGTGACTGTTGGTGGATGCATTTCCAGCAACTGTTTTAACATTTTCTTTACGGAATCACTCGTTAAGTATGCTGCTGATGAACATTTTAGGTTTCCGTTAATGTGTTATGTTTTTGTGTTTGTGCCTCAACGCGTCACTCCCACCCATAAATTCCTATACAATAATTGTTTGTTTTAGTGAGCTCTACCACCCCTCAATGTTTGTCCCATGATTTTAGAATCACCGTGTATATATTGGTTATTTATAAAAGTATCGTTTTACGAAACGATATAGCGAAAGAAGAATATCGATTTTCGGTACATCGGAATTCGACATTTTATGTATTAAAGAACTTGACAACGGTAGCATTGCTTAGAATATTACATACTGAGGAAACGAGGCATTGCAAAAAGTTGTGGCGCCTGTTTTTGGCGTAATTTTTTAGTTAAATTTTTGTATTGAAGACAGAGCTTATTAAAAGAGCAGTTGGAAAATATTTATTTCCGATACCTAGAAAAATATGTTAATTTATATAACATTTCGTTGGAATATATCGACGATTTATGTTTATAAATTTTTAATATAATCTCGTAATTTCGATATATCGATGTTTTCTCAACACATCTACGACGGCCACTTCGCCATGGCACGTGTCTTCTGATTTCCGTGGTTCAACATGGTAGGGCGTAGTCAGTACTAGGATGGGTGACCGTCCAAGGAACACGCCCGTAGTCGAAGGCACGTACAAACTCCAGGGAGGCCACATTAATAGGCGTGGAGGTGAGGTCGTGTCGACCGGTAACTCCATTCAACCTGTCCCAGACTGGGACACCAGCCAATCCTTGCCCGTCGCGGTGTTCTGGCATGTTGCTCCTCCGTGATCTTACGTAGCCTGTAACTGTTACAATACATACTGATTACAAATTAAAGAAGAATTAATCACGGAGTATCGATTAATAGGCAATATTCCTCTGAACAGACTAAAACACCGCCAAATTCTTTAGGTTTAAAGAACATAACTATTATTACCATGGTCAAACTTAACAAACAAAAATAATAAGGTATCTAATCCTAGTTTTTATTTGATCTTTAAAAGAATCTTAAAATAAAATAAATAAAAATTTAAATTTCACCTTAAAATAAATAATTTAAATTCAAATAATAAAAATAAACTTTATTAACCAATAATATTAACTAAGATTTATTGTATAACTGCGAATGCTGGCACAAACATTTACAATAATATAAAGAATATCCAAATCTAAATTACTTTAATAATTAATATTAAATACTGCAATAAAAATATCAAATAAATAAATAATTAGGTTATTAGTATGCACTACAACCGCTGGACCGTGATGCACCGTGCGTGATATCTGCTGAATGTCGGCAGGAGCAGAGTATCGCAAAAATTCGAGCTTTCAGATCTGTATTTCCGGACCTGGTGGGGATAACGAACTGCGGTTTCACGTAAGTCTGTTCGGTGGCAAAATGGACAGAACACGGTCGGGTAATTTCGATCGTTAGTTAAAAGGCCTCGCCAATAAATAATCTCGCAAAACAGGTTTCTACTAAAGTTGTTTCCCAGTCCTCGTGTTCCCGGTAGCACAACAAACGCCATCTACGATGGGTAGACGTCAATAGCACACANAAGTTGTTTCCCAGTCCTCGTGTTCCCGGTAGCACAACAAACGCCATCTACGATGGGTAGACGTCAATAGCACACACCGTACTGCTCGCCGAGCGAACAAACATCCTATACTCTAAGACAGCGTTTCCTGACCTTTTTCAGCCACGGACCCCCAACTTATTTCACTCACTNGAACAAACATCCTATACTCTAAGACAGCGTTTCCTGACCTTTTTCAGCCACGGACCCCCAACTTATTTCACTCACCTCAGTCAGCCTTGCACACCGTCCGCTGGCGCACGTTCGTCGTGCTGAGTAAGCGTAGCGATTACCAGACACCTGGTGGCATTTATTTATTATTGTCAAATGGTCCAGAGATGAGACTGCGGACCCCCATACATACACTCGCTGACCCCCAGGTTAAGAAACACTGGTCTAAGAAACTCTTTAAATATTTAGCACAGAAATGTACACGTGTTAATGAGAAAGCATACATGGCAAAGTTTTACCCTTTGCTTCTATGGTAGCTTCGCTATATTCGCTCAGGAGAGAGTAAGATGCGTACACTCTATTCGCGGTTTCTTCACACTTTTTTTTTTTAACTGAACCTTTGAAAAATCACCCCATGTATGACGTGTGTTTGGTTCTTTCCTAGATACGACACGCGTCGCGTCTGGAGGCGCCGGGCGTATCGTTCGTTTCTCGCGTCGAGACGCGAGAGGAAGGAGCAACAGCATCCGCAGTTCCAGAGAACCAGACGAGGAAAACACCGCGCGGTCGCTCTCGTTCATTAAACACGGCAGTTATATCTCCGTGTCAAGGACATCTGGCGCGTTGGATCGCCGACTGCGCAACAGAACGTTGATGCTCCGTTATGCAGTTCGCTACTCCAGAGCGCAGTCGCCTCGAGACTGGCTCCGTTCTCGGTTACTTACAACTTTCCTGAAGCCCTGATAACGTTCTACTTCCAGGATATTCCTCCGCCTCATGCAAACAAATCTCAAGTGTAGAAAATGTCACAAAAGGGACAATGCGCCGAATTTGTGCGCGCTCTGTGTAATTATATTTTCCATAAGATCTATTTCTTACTATGCATTACACACGCGTATTTTCTCTGTTATTATTCATATTAATAAAAATGAAATATTATTACTTAAAGATAAAATATAAGTAGAGCCAAGTGACTTTTCGCGTAAAAATCGGAGCGCACAGTAGACTTCAATACTACATACACACCTCAGATGTTGTTATACCTGGTAACCGACGACCACGGCACAGGCAGAATGACCAAGCCACTCAGGACTAAGTAACTCCGACACTGAACCTTCGCCATTCGTGCGCAAACGGTTAACACGGGCCAGAACATTTTTTTAGCCAATCGAAGAAGCTGGACGACCCTACAATGCTTTGGACTGTATCTTGTCTCGAAATCTTTTCGCGAAATATCACTGCCCCTAAATATAAGTAAAAGGTATTTTTTTTGTAACTGAAGTATAAAACGCTTGTGATACATGACATATTTAGTAAACAACCAAACACGTCATACACGAGGTGATAGCAAATCATGTTGGTGTTATTTTTTCCGTGCATACGTTAGAGTATGAATTTGCATATCAGTAGCACATTTAGGTTTATAACAACTTCAGGTTTCCACTTGACTGGCGAATGAATAAAGTAATTGGGCCTCTTGGCAACGTTACTTTTACATATGTCGGGAGGATGTAGAAATAAGAGGAATGTTAGTGCGAGTAAGGCAAAAAATCGACGAAGCACTACGGTCGACGCCGACCGGCGTATGCACAGCGGTATCGCCTCTACGCGCGAGATGCTCAACTGCCGTGCAGTCTTTTCGTCGGCGACTCGCCTGAACGTGACTTTAAGCGGTCGCCTCATAATTTTATTGGATGCGAGTCTGTAGAAAAGTGCAGTACGTGTCTCTATCGTAGTTTCGCGTGTATCCGGATCGTATATTTTGAAATTCAGCAGTATAAAAAAAAATTATTTTTTAGCTATGTAGGAAGGCATGAAAATAATCGTTCCAGTAATGATAATTTCTTGATAGTACCATACCGTCATCGTCTGGAATGTTCTTTATTTATGTAGGTAAACATTTCTTGGGAACGTCGAATTAGTTTCGTCAAAAAAAACAGCTTTTTATCAAACATGCTGCAACGCATTTCAAGTGCCAGGTAGGCTTTGAGTGAGTGCGTGACGAGATTAAGGCGGCTCTTAACATCGAGGTCTTGAGAGCCGATGAGGGTGAAGCGAGGTGAGCATGGCGCAGCGATNGGGGGGGGGGGGGATCTCCGAGAAAACAGACGTTTGAGTAATAGAGCCGTTGCAATTTGTTTACTGAGTTATTTATATGTTACGTTTTATTATTATCAATAGTATTATTTACTCACAGTATTTCTGGAACTGTTAAAAAAAATCTTGGTTCAATTTGTTAAAGCAATGCAATTGCACAAGCTTTTGAATTAAAGTTTCTTCCGAAATGAAGAGGTGAAATATTGAGGTCTCTAAAAATCGGAAAGACGCATATTTCAGNTTTGAATTAAAGTTTCTTCCGAAATGAAGAGGTGAAATATTGAGGTCTCTAAAAATCGGAAAGACGCATATTTCAGTTTACACTGTAATTATCAATTATTGTTTATTCATGGTTGCTTCCAACTTTTGTGAAACACTACTAAAGTTCTACTTTCAACCCGGCACGATTCCCAAATGTGGAAATCCGGTGGCGACCTTGACAGGAATCGAACCCGGTTCGCCTAGTCGGGAGGCGAGTAGTCTAACCACTGCACCACCGCGGCCCCTGGTATGTTTTTCGCCGCGAGCAGCCTTTGCGTACTTGTCTTGCAGTCCAATTAGCGAGCGGAAACCGGTTGTCGAGAATAAATCGTTGCCCAAAAAGAATAAGCAGAGGCGTGCGAAATTTGCGTTATCTTTCGGTGACATGGTAGACTCCACTGCCTTACATACAAGCGAGCACATTCAGTGGTTTCATTGGCCGCTGCACTTTAAACAGCGTCTCCTACCTTCTTGATTTCTTTAAAAGAGATTTGCCACTTCACCGCTATTATTATCTTATTGGCACGTAATTACTCCTAGGAGTGACAAGGCATATTCACGGCCAACAGTTGAAGTGGGTGAAACGCGTAGTAACTTGGAGTAAGGTCTGCCGTGACATATAAACTCGAATTTCGCAGGTCTCTAAAAAATAAGGGAATGTTTCCAGGAAAGCAGGCGCCTGCTGTTTACTTTGCAGCGGGTAAAACGAGACGTAGGAATGAATTCACACAGACAACTACTTGCTCGTAAGTGGCGTGACAACCCATTACACCCGTCGTGCAGGTGACCTTCGACGAGGCTGGGGCCACATCGCCCGCACGAGGTGACGAGGGGTTAGAGTCGCACTTCGCTCAGCCCGGAGCACACAACATTTTTAACACTTGTGTGTCCGCTTCAGGTGTACTGACTATTTACTCTTTCAGTCCCAGCGTCCTCTAACTGGGACGTTGCATATTACGTGGCTTGATGGTCTGCACTGTACACAGTAGAGAATACCGTCCAATGAGAAAGGTTTCCTACGTGTGGGAGACATCATTCGCTGCTGAGACTATGTCCCGTAGCNACATCATTCGCTGCTGAGACTATGTCCCGTAGCCTCATAAATGGGTCCAGTGACTTTTCGCGTAAAAATCGGAGCACACGGTAGACCTCAATACTATATACACACCTCAGCTGTTGTTATACCTCCATTGGCTGCTGGTGCCGTGTCCGTCTTTGACCAAGCCACTCAGGACTAAGTAACTCCGACACTGAACCTTCGTGATTCGTGCGCAAACGGTTAACACGGGCCAGAACATTTTTTAGCCAATAAAAGAAGCTGGAAGACCCTACAGTGCTTCGGATTGTATCTTGTCTCGAAATATTTTCGCGAAATGTCACTGCTCCTACTCATAAACCACTGCTGCCAGTAACATAAAGCAGAGATAGATTTCTGTTGGTCTCGATTTAAGATAAAGCGTCGTCTGGATATCTGTACAGTTCCGAACAAAAGATTTGTTTGTTGCAACGCCTAGAAGTGAATCACCCATGTCCACTACTACACGACCATCAGTTATGTTAGTCTCTGTATTCCCATTTACAACTCTCACATTGGTTCACACAACACTGGACACACTTGCTATACTGGAAAACGTTAATGACTGGCAAACTCTCTGCCAGTACAATGCCGAGTTAAATGTGCCCCCCATAAAATATCCTACTCCACGTAGAATAATATACAAGCCATTCTGTTTATTTGAGTAATTTACAGGGAATGGAAAATTTTGCGAATCCACCTTAGGACAAGGCTAGACTTCAAGCACACACACATTTCTATTATGTTTACAACTGGACTGCAGTTTGTTAGGCATGTTCAGTTGCAACTCTGATCCAATGACAGACCTGCAAGGAAACAAGCATCGAATCACGTGCGACCTAGTCTGAGGTGAAACTGGTTATACACTGGGGCGGCAGCCAATGAACACAAAGCTGAGTCTGTCGAATACATAGCGTCGTGGAGTCTAGCCAGAAGCTAGTTTAAAAAGTGAAATTTTTCACGTCCCTAGTAATTTACACCTAAGAGCTTTCCTCACGCAATATTACGTTGCAGACAACCCTACGAAAGCTTCTGGCGAAGTAATATTTCTTCGCACGCGTCTTCAAAGAATGCGGATGTCGTAACGTTACGACAAACTCCATCGTACAACTCGGTTAAGTTCAAACGGCGTAACATTACGTCGACGGCACTCAAAGTGTTGGAATACAGAGGTGAAACATCTGCCTGTACTGCGAACTCCAGCCGCACGCTACAGCAAAATGGCGTCTACTGGCCAGTAAAATGTCCGTCGGTCAGCACCTGGTAACTCACTCGCCTGCCGACAGCCCAGCCAACAGGGGATCTCTTCCTCAGCACGCGGTAGCCAATAAGGCCCATTCCCAGAGCCCCGCGCAAGCAATCGTCGATTGGTTACGCTGGCTTTGCAGAGTAGATAAGTACACACAGAGAAGAAACGGCTCGGCGGGTTCCTCTGATTGGCTGCGCGAAGCTCTACCGGAATGGGCTTCGTGTCTGATTGGCTACCGCGTGCTGTGGAACATTTCCTATTGTATTCGCCAGCGGGCCCTGTGGGGCCGGGTTGGGTACAGGCTGTGGTCTGGCAACCTACCTGTAATGGGTGTAAGGTGAGGGGTTGGGTGCCTGAAAACCGGTCGGGGGAGGGCCGAGCGTGTAGGGGGGAGCCCATAAACAGAGTACCTGGCGGGGTAGTCATAACGGCTATGAAATGGCTGCTCCAGTTGGGCATAACCCTGGTTACAGGCTCTAGTGGCGGTGCCCGGCGCAAGTGTAAGAGCTCGCTTGTCGAGCTCCGGTGGGAGCCGCTCGTAGGAACTAGTGACTCCTGTGGGCGTCTCCCTGCCGTCACGAAAAGCTTCCAACTCATCTCCATTAATG
>NQII01002386.1:343659-409482 GCA_002778355.1 Clitarchus hookeri
AAGGCGAACCAAGTTCAATCGTTCGGCCGGTTCACTCCGGAATTTTCGCAAGTGGGAATCATGCTGGACGATGCCCCTGGTCGGTGGGCTTTCTCGGGGATATCGCGTTTTCCCCCGCCCTTGCATTCCGGTGGTGCTCCGTACTCACCTCTCGCTTCACCTTCTCAAGATCTCTCTGTTAAGAGCCGCCCAAATCTCATCACTGACTCACGAATCAGTTACCCCCAGGGAATTGAGCCGGCCAAATATAACCTTCTTGTGCAACGCGCGGACAATAAAAAAAGAAACTGGCACTACATTTCACTTCCGTGCGCTTACCTGATCTGTGCCTGAGTTGTGTTAAATATTCTGTTGCGCGACGTAAAAAAAAGAATGTCGGTTCCGATCCCCCTCCAGCACCATGCACGACGGCTGTCCCCCCCGTCGCGACGATGAGTCTTTCCACCTTGTGTCCTCGACACCAATAACGACGGGGCGGGGTCCCCGACGTATCTGCTCTCTGTCCACGTGCTTCAACGGCGTCTCTTCGCGGTACAAATTGCATTTCTTCCCTTTTCGACACCGCATTCCGCTCCGCGCCCACTGATCGCGTGGGACACCCCGTCCCGCCTCCGCATTCTACAGTAGCGGAACTACCGCTGTTAGGCGGTGCGTAAGGAAAAGGGGGCCTCTCCCTAGGAAGAACATTCAAACGCCTCAAGGTCACGTCCGGTCGTAAGGAAGCATCGCGACGACGTCGGAAAGTAGCGTTGAGCCCCCCGTCTACCTGTAACTTTTTCCCACGTTTAGGCCGAGAAGCGCGGGAGCGATAAGGGCGACACTGCCACGCGCATCAAGTACGCCATCGCCGCTAAGCGCAAGGCTCTGAACTGGCGTGCAGTGTTCTCGTCGTGCTGCGTGTACCTATGCGACTTTCAGCGGTGACCATATTATTTTATTAGTGGGAAGTCTTTAGGAAGGTTCAGTGCAGGCCCCTATAGTAGTTTTGTATGTATCTGATGCGTGCATTTTGAGCTACAGCGCCTTGGAAAGGCCGTTTTTTTTTTAGCGGTTTTGGAGTACTCTGAATTGATGTTTCTAACGTACGTGATATTTTGAAAGTACTTAACAGCTCTCGTCTGAAGTGTGTGTTCTTTTCGTAGATCGGCACGTTGGACGCACGCTTAATAGTTTCGTTGAAAAACGTGTATTTCGAACGCTCTGCAACGCAGTTCAAGCGCCAGGTAGACGGGCGCCTTAACAAACTTCACGTGCGTTCTGCTTCCTCAGAATTTTAAGCGGTGACCGTATGATTTTGATGCAGCAATATATTCAGAAAAGTTACAGCGTCCTCGCTATATATTAACCCCTTAACGTAGGCCTACACATTAATTTTTCATTTCAGGTGTTGGAAAAAAAGAAGTTTTTGGTGTGAGAAGTACTTGCAAATCTCTCACAATAACCAGAGACCTGAAAAAAAAAATCGCGGTTTCATTTCGGGACACGCTAGAATTCAAAACCTCGTACGTTTGTATTGCTAATGCTACTGGTCCACCCGTTAGTTTACACCTCCTGGACAACTTTGAGCCAATAAAAAACGCACAATAAAATGCAAACAGAATCACCGTGTTCCGCTAACACGACAATCAACCAATGAACAGTGATATTTGCTTGATTTTATATACGACAATGGAGTATAGCCTACAGGTTATTGAACTCGCGAATTTTTCAGTTCTCTCACAATAACTGACACTTTATAACTAAAGACGTGTAAAACTTGCGATCTTTCGGAGGCGGGATAGACTCCATTGCCCTATAAACAAGGGAGCAATGTCATGTGGTTTAATTGGCCACGGCACTCCAATCAACGTCACCTACATGCTTTATTTCCTTAAAAGAGATTGGCCAATTCTCTGCCGAACTAATATTACTAACTCAAGAGTTCTCCGAAGCGTGCCAGATATATTTCCTACCAATGACTGAAGTCGGTCAAACGTAGAGTAACTTGCAGTTCAGTCTGCCCTTAAATAATAACGCGAACTGCGCAAGTCTCTACGTGCAACCGATCGAAAGGGTTTCAGTTGATTCGTATTACAGTAAACAACTATTTATAAAATGGTTGGAGTGTCGGCGACAACCAATAATATTGACCAGGGAAATGCAATGCCCGCATTGGTGCTATCTGCTGGACCTGTACAGAACTAACCATGATTTAACCTATTCCGCAACATGTCAAACGTGAACGAATGTACACGGGATAATTTTTTAAGGGGTGTTCACTGTTTTACAAGAAAAAATAAGTACCTAAAGAGAGAGCTATTTACAATGATTTTTGGTGACTTTTGACACTCTTCAACGGCCACAATTGTGTTTTAATAACCAAATTTATGAATGGGCAACAAAATATCGACTTTCAATTCTGTCGTAAAAAAATTTTACATTAAAATATTCCATGGATTTATTGTAATTATAATGGGCACTATTGCTTACAGCGAGACTGACCCATATTTCAAGCAGGGAGGACCCTTAACTCTTTGAGTACTGCCGACGTGATATTACGACATCTGAGTTTTACCGAGTTGTACGGAGTTTGCCTAAACATTACGACACCCGTATCCTGTGGAGACACCGGTGACTATGGTCGGAACGCCGTGTGTCATTCGGCAGAGACAATAGAAATTTCGCGTATTCCTTCGCTAACAAGCTGGGCACCGCAATCCCGTGCTCGAGCCTCAGTTAGTCGCTCACTGGCTGATGCTTCGGATCAACTCCAGACTAAGGAGCACGGGATTGGACTGTTTATTTCCTTGCAGTCTGGTGATTGGCTGGAAGTTGTCCGGGACGTGGTTAACAAACTGTCATCTAATAGACGCACGAGGCTGCGCATTCTTGCGCACCCATATTAATAACAAAAAAAAATGGCGTGTGGGGAGTGCACCCAGGGCAAGGCAAACACCCTCCGAGTGACGGTTTTTACAGCTGGGACCCGCAGGTGACCGTCATCCCCGGGCACGACAGAAATGAGACCCTAGAATGGATCGGCGCTGGAATGCAAGGGCGGGGTAAAACGGGAGTACCCCGAGAAAACCCCTCCGGCAAGCGGCATCGTCCAGCGCGATTCCCGCCGGGGATCGAACCCGGGATCGCCGTGGTCGGAGGCGAGCGCCCTGGACACTACGCCACCGCTGCCCCATTTTAATAATATTTTGCATGAGAACTATTTCTTACTAGCTATTACCAACATATTTATTTTCTTTCCGCTTTTATTCGTATTAGTTAATAATGAAATATTACAATTTATAAACAATATATGAGTAAAAGTTTAATTTAACGGAAAATAATATAGTTTTATTTTAACAGAAGTATAAAAACGCTTGTGATACGTGAAACACTTAGGAAATAACCAAACACTCCATACATAGTGTAATTTTTCAAGGGTTTTTTTTTTAATGTGGAAAGATACCGCGAATAGACTACAGCAAATAATTTAAGACTCTTTGAGTGCATCCAAACGAGCGGCACCGAGCTACGTCAAAGTGCAAGAACCAGGCGCTGCGGGGCGCAGCCGGTTCTGACGTCACACCGCGCCACGATGTGCAACTTCGAGTGCAAACGAAACCCCGACCTGGAGAGAGGCGGTGTATCGAAGCATCGGAGGGAAGTGTACCTTCGTGCCAGTTCCATTTGGACGGCGTTTTGGAACTGTATTTGAGTGCACGCGCCATTACTATGTTTTTTTTGTTTTATTGGCACAGACACGTGTAGTGTGTTATTAATTGGTTTTAAAATTAATTTATAGTGGAATCAACAACAAATAAAAATAAAAAAGTTATTTTATATGCACAGAAGAAAGTTGTAACTATGGGATCCGAAGGTCAATAATTACCGCATGAAGAAAATAAAATTATACTTGCTGCGAATTGCGGGTGATATGGGATGCGATGTGGCTGAAGGTAAAAACAAGATTACTACCTACTCATCTTATTATAAACGAGAGAAAATAAAAACAAAAAAGGAAGTGCACTACGAAAACATTTTAATCTTTCTGTCTTGTACGTTATTCACACACTGCTTTATATTGAACTTTATAAAATATTTTCAAGACTTTTTTGTTGATCAAAATTTATCATCGTTTTGTAAACAGTGGCTGAAAACGCGTGGTCACGAGGCTACAAACGGTTAAAATCACTTTCAGACATCGATAGTCTCACAATTTCAGTTGGCTTGAGTTTTGTGTGTGTGTGTGTGTGTGTGTGTGTGTGTGCGCGCGTGTGTGCGTGCGCGCGCGTGTGTGTGTGTGTGTGTGAGGTAGAGAATTGTCAACACTTTGAACCGCATGCCCGAGTCAAGCTTGGGCAAGGGTAAATACAAAATTTTCTCTGTCCTTAAGGATAAAAGTCATACGTGTGTGCTTCCACCGCTTTGCTAGTTTCTATGTTGACTTAACATGGTCACTACGTAAATTACAAGTCGCAGAAACGGATGTACGGTCAACTCTTTAGTCCACTGGCTGAGAGTCAGGGGGGTTGCAGTGGTGTAGTGGTTTAGACTACGCGCTTCCCACCTAGGCGAACCGGGTTCGATTCCCGGATTTTTTTGCAAGCGGTAAATCGTGCCGGACGATGTCGCTGGTCGGCGGGTTTTCTCGGGGATCTCCACGTTTCCCCAAGCCCCTTCATTCCGGCTCTGCTCCATACCTCGCTTCGCCCTCGTCGGCTCTCGAGACCTCGATGTTGAGAGCCGCCCAACACTCTTCACGCACACTCCGAGAAAGTAACATGCCGCGATGAGCCGAGGTGATGCCCCGCCATGTGCCGCCAGCTCGACAAAGGTGAAAAACCCGGCTGGTTGACTCACGTGGCACGCGGTTTTTCAAGTTTACAATGTTGCCACACTAGCAGTTGTAATTCCACCCTGCAGTTAAAGGACGCATTGTTCTCGGAAAGATCTTAATGCATTTAACCATTTTGTTATTCCTTCACGGAATAAAAGGGATTTCTCAATATATAATAATATAATTCTTTTTTAAAATTTCGGGAGTTTTAAATTTTTTAAATAGCTTTTGGTAATTCGTTTTTGAGCTGGTTTCCTTTGCAGCGAGGTCGTTCAGCAAATTTCTCAGTTTTATGAGATTGTGGATATTTTTTGTTGAATTCAAATGTGGTGTTTTGTTTAGCGTATAACACTTAGTGGTACATTCATAAGCAAGGGAATGTTAAAATTCTTTAGCTCTTTGAATAGGGGCCTGTAATGACAATTTATTTATACTCCGAAGTGGATTGCATGTTTGAGAAATGTAAAGTCAGAATTACCTGTAGGCAACATATCCGTTTTAATGCATGCATAGTGTAGCACATTAAACTAATTTTCTTATAGATTTCTCTTATGTGATTCTGCCAGGTTAGATTTTCATAAAAATGTTACCTTTTCTTTTTTTTTACTATTTATTTTGTCGCCAATAGCTATTATGTTCACTGCTGGGAGACACCTGGTGGGAATAAATTGTAACCTAGATCGATAAATGATCGATGATAATTGATCAGTTATCGACCTAGGGTAAAATTTATTAAATTACTAATATCGCTATAAAAAAATAAGGGTTGGTGGTAGAAGGGTGAAAATTTAGGAGGGTATGTATTTTTTGATGCCACATCATAAAAAAATAAAAAATAAAAATTTTGTTCAAACAATAAAAAAAAATTGTTTGGGGGTGGCCACCCTTATTACTTAGGGGTGTAAAAAATAGATATAAATCGATTCTCAGACCTACCGAGTATACATAAAAAATTTCATAAAAATCGGTCCAGCCGTTTCGGAGGAGTTCAGTGACTAACACTGTGACGGGAGAATTTTATATATTAGATGCTTTAACATTATTATAACATTAGAACAACACTATTTAACAATATTAAAACATTTAAACAAAATTATTTAACATTATTATACGAAAATTATTACTTAACATGATTACAGCATTTTAACAACATGATTTAACACTATTATAAAAATATGTTTTAACATTCTTATAACATTTAAGCAACATTATTTAACAATATTATAACATTTTAATAAAATTATTTAACATTATTATAGGAAATTATGACTAAACACGATTATAGCATTATGAAAACATGAGTTAACACTATTATAAAAACATGTTTTAACATAATAATATCATCAGAACAACATTATTTAACAATATTATTACATTTTAACAAATTTATTTAATGTTATTATAGGAAATTATGACAAAACATAATAATGTCATTATATCAACATGATTAAACACTACTATGAAAACATGTTTTAACATTCTTATAACATTAAGAAAACATTATTTAACAATATTATTACATTATAACAAAATTATTTAACATTATTATAGGAAATTATCACTAAACATGATTATTCCACTATATCAACATAATTTAACGCTATTATGAAAACATATTTTAACATTTTTATAACATTAAAAGAACATTATTTTAAAATATAACAACTATCTAACAAAATTATTTAACATTATTATAGGAAATTATCACAAAATATGATTATATTACTATATCAACATGATTTAACACACTATTATGAAGACATGTTTTAACATTCTTATAACACATAAAGAACATTATTTAACAATTTAAAACATTTTAACAAAATTATTTAACATTATTATAAGAAATTATCACAACTTGATTATACCATTATATCAACATCATTTAACACTATTATGAAAACATGTTCTAACATTCTTATAATATTAAAAGAACATTATTCAATAATATTACAACATTTTAACAAAATTATTTAACATTATTATAGGAAATTATCACTAAACATGATTATACCATTATATCAACCTTATTTAACAGTATTAAAAAAACATTTTTTAACATTCTTTTAACATTTAAAGAACATAATTTAACAATATTATAACATATTTACAAAATTATTTAACATTATTATAAAAAATTATCCCTAAACATGATTATACTGTTATATCAACATGTTTTAACTCTATTATACAAACATTCTTTAACATTGTTTTAAAATTAGAACAACTTAGTTGTATGTTTCTCGCACTACCGAGCGTTGTGAGATACGTATGTATAAAACCGGAATTTCCAGTCAGGTAAGGAAATGCATTCTCACAAAGACATGCGGCCAATAGCCGTGGGTAAGCTGCAGGTATGCTAGTAGGAAATTGAAGTCTATCCTACGCGCGTAGTTGGAAAAACAGATGGCTCTAACCAAGGTGTATTCTACCCGGGTTGGGAAGCTCCGTGCTTTTAGTTCGGCAACTGAACATCTTCGCCGCCAGGGTGCACCGGTGTCGCTACCTCAGTTTTCCGTTTTGTAGGACAGTAAGCTGGATAATTGCAATTTTCATAAAATAAGTATAATTACTTAAAATTTTCCGGTTTGTGTATTATTGGAACCTACGCACAGAGTAAACTTTTTCCTTCGCACAAGAAAGGGAATTTAACTAAATATGTATACGTAGTTTATTATTCTGTCGTAAAACTGGATATATCAAAATATTGTATTATATAAATAATTAATTAATGTGATAACAATATCGAAAATTTCCTTTTGATGACAGCTATCTTCATTCGTCCCTTAAATTCGTAGCTTTTTTTTTTTTGTTACAAAAACGTATTTACAAAATATCTCACGCCAGAAGTTATTGTACTTTTACTATGCTTCCTTTAATATTTAAGGGTACGCATATCAACTACAAAATAAAGATAAACGTTAATATTTAGGCAAAGAAAAGTATTTATCACAGTTCGGACGTAACACAGATTTTTACACACAAATAAATGGAAACAAATAAACAGGATTTCTCGATTTACCACCAGCTTGAAAGCGGTTGCATCTTAGAATGTCTTTTGAAATCAAAATGGAAATAGATGTTGTCTTTATATTTTGCTTATGACTGTTGTTTTTAGCAGCAGGCTGATAGAAATAAATCTGGAAGTTAGTTGCACGAAGTCGAGTTATAAACATGCTTTAATTATTTGTAAGCTTTTCTGTTGAGACTTGAAAACTGGTATGCCTCATTTCCCTACTTTTTTTGCTTTGGAACTTAAGCATCAAGTAGAGGCAAATCATTTTGCGTAATCTTTTGTGTTTGATTAGAGTTGGGGGAAAAAAGTTTCTTTGTTCGCATGTTTAAGTCGTAATGCTTAAACTGCATTTGAGTGAGTTCTCTCAGATCGCTTATTCCCTCTCACGAGGTTTCCGTTGAAATATTTTGGCCGGTCATTTCCGTTGAAAACCCGCTGTAGCTGCATACTTTGCTGCTCGCTTGAAAGCGTAGATTTTCCCGCAGATCGGAATCCAAGAAGGGTTGGTACTTCTAATTAATATTTCGTGACGTCATCAAGTGGCTAGTCGCGTGAATGCGTTCATTCAGAGATGCACAGAGACGATACGGGAAACGATTCCACGATATGGTAAATTCCCCTGTGGCGAAGAAGCTGAACCCCCCGTCTTCCTTCTGTTTACATGCAAGGCCTCTCCTTATACACGGGACCTCGACCAAATTAGTTAATTTCCTCTGTAACTTTCCATTTGGTATGTTTCAGTTCGTGCAGCCAGCTGTCAAACGGCACTTCGTCGTATTTGCGGTCGTGTGACGCCAAAGTCATATAAGTAAATAATAAAATATTGTTTGTGCGAAATTTTTTAAAATAAAACGTAGTGTTTACAAAATTCGTCATAGACTATGTGAAATGCTAGAGGTATTTTTTTTCGAACTTAGAGTTTTCAACAAACTATTCGTTTTTAAAATCATACATAGGGGCAGTGATATTTCACTAAAAGATTTCGAGTCAAGATACAGTCCAAAGCACTGTAGGGTCGTCCAGCTTCTTTGATTGGCTAAAAAAATGTTCTGGCCCGTGTTAACCGTTTGCGCACGAATCACGAAGGTTCAGTGTCGGAGTTACTTAGTCCTGAGTGGCTTGGTCAAAGACGGACACGGCACCAGCAGCCAATGGAGGTATAACAACAGCTGAGGTGTGTATATAGTATTGAAGTCTACTGTGTGCTCAGATTTCTACGCGAAAAGTCACTGGTCCTAATCATACATAAATAATTACAGTTGCTTGTGACTTAGTACGTTTATTACAATAACGAGGTGATACATATCTCGAAGGTGGTTAAATTATATTTTGTAAGTTTCTGAACATCGTGCCGTTTTTTAACTTCAGAAACTCACCTTTATGAAACACTTTAAAATAATTTAATAAAATATTTGTAATACTTGCTGATTACCAAAAATAAAGTACAAATTTCTACAGCAACCAGTTTCTTTTCGTGCATTTCCATAATAATCTTAGTTTTAAATAAAAACAAAACATAATGGTCGTAAACTGATCTTTCAACCGTGCACTAAAACGGTAATGCAAAAAATCTGCATACAATACAGCTTTGTTCAGCGTGATCGGTGTAAAAGTAAAATCGTCCAGGGTAACCTTGGGAAATGTTGTTAGTTAAGAGTGTAGATAACCGCGCCGTGCCTAATTCCGCCCGCTTCAACACCTGGCCGTATCCAGAGCCACTACTGTAGGACTATAGAGCTCAAGTGCCACGACGTCTGACGCGGACAGTACTCAATTAATTTTCTTCTAATTTTTTTTTTTTTTTTTTTTTTTTTTTTTTTTTTTTNTTTTTTTTACTTATTTGCGAAGTTATTCGCTTTTATCTTTTGGTTCAAACTTATCTTCATGACACGAAGAATTAAAATATCCCGTCACCAACATAAAAAAAATCTGTAAATTTTGTTTTAAAAAATTGGAAATAAATTTTATATTAACAATATATTTAGACTCCAGAACATCTGCTGGATTAGCCAGGTTCAAGGATCCCACGGCTGAAATTCACGCCTGCGTCACAGAACACTTAAGGATACAGAAGAGAAACAACCGCTTATACTTCGAAATCCAGCCGCACACGCCAGCAAAATGGCGTCACTAGCCAGCAACAATGCTGGAACGCCATTTGCCAGTTAGTGTCTGGTGACCTACTCGCCAGTCGGCAGCCCAGCCAATAGGGAACCTTTCGCAGCATCCGGTAGCCAATCAAACATCAGGCCCATTTCTCCAGAGCCTCCAGGGTTTCCGCGCGTGGGGAATCGTGCCGGGCGATGCCGTTGGTCTCTCTCCTCCCCCCCTCCAACCACAGACCTTACGGTCATGTATTCCGGCGCTGTTTCCATGCCAACCTCGCTTCACCCTCATCAACTCCAAACCTTTCAACCTCACTCAATTTCGTTTCTGAGTATTTATCTGCCTCTTTGCCTGTATGTATCTCCTCATTGATGCTTCGTGAACGCTTGCGTCAGACTTTTGTCATAAACAGCGCCACGTCTAGGACAGCTCTTCCGCTGTGCATATCACGTGCATATCAAGAAGAATACCAGGAAGGTTGTTCAATCAGAGGCGGCAGAAGAACTTCCTAGGACGGCCATAACACGAGCTCCGAGTGCCAGGCGGTGATGATTGTCACGGGAAAAAAAAACCTCCTCGTTTGGCGTGCGTGCGTGTGAGTGTGTATGTATGTACATGTGAGAGAGTGATGTATGCGTGTGTGTGCGCCCGCCCCGTGTGTGTTTGGAGCCGGGAATGTCCCAGCCACGTGATTGATTGCTCGCCTGGCTGACTGCCGCTCTGAACACCGCCAGACCGCCTTGACCCTCGTGAAACGCTGACCTCAGATACAGGAAAACCTAGACCACGTTTATTTTTTTTTGTGTGTTGCTTAACGTATTTTTCGACGGTGGTGTCGTCGAGATGAAAGTAGAGCATAGACTAGAGACGAGGTAGACCGATCTCGCTGGCTGCGCACAACCCAATCTCCGTGTCCCGACTTTGAACTGCTTTTCTGCCGACACGACCAGCGAAAACGGCGTGGCTCGGATTTTAGGTTAGAAAAACTGATTCGTAAACAAATACTTTGAGATGCATGTGTACTTCATGAAACAAATTTGGTAATGCTGTTTTATTAAATTGAAACTGGTGAAAGTATTTTTTTTTTGTATAAAAGTGCTGGTCGTTTGAAAAATTAAGATATAAACAAACACTTTCATCACTGTTGACCATGTGACTCGGACAGTTGTGTTCCTTTGGGGTGTGTCAATGTTGGGTACATGCGCAGAACACGAATAAGCGGTCTACCTTATCTGTAGTCTATGAAGTAAGAGTGTCTTGCAATGGAACATTGCGCCTGACTGTACAACATAAAAAAAAACTCATTAAAAAGTGTTACACTACCAACATTGTCAGACAAGTACAATACATACGAAAGAGGAATGCATATATTTTGTAACATTTTAACCCCTAGCGTATTGTCCCGGGTATACTCGTTAACGTTTAACAAGTTGCAGAGTAGGTGATATCATGGTCGCTGCTGTACAAGTCCAGAAGGTAGCACCAATGCGGTCATTTCCTTTACCTGGGCAATGCTATTGGTTGCTGCTGACGCAACAGCTATTTTATAATTATTTGTTTGTCGTGGCATGCATCTACTGAAAACCTTTACATAGGTTCCAGAGAGTCAGGTATCATAAGAAATTTGTAAGTACTTCTCACACCAAAAATTTCTTCTTTTGCAGCTGCTGAAACGAAAAATCAATCTATAGGTTAAGGGGTTAAAATACTGTACTGGAACGTACTTAATAAAATGTCATTTTTAATTTTTAATAAGAATAATTTGCATTACCTACACGTTCGTAATGTACACAATTGTGTACACTGGGTCTGAATGTGTGAAAATGGCTACCAATAACTAAAAAAGGAATAAGGTCAAGAAGATAATTAATTTATGTAACATCTATCAGGACATAAATCATGTTGGAAGCGCACACTGAACTCTTAACAATAAATCAAATGGAATTCATTTCATTGCGCAGCAACTGTGTCTAGGGCCAGTGACCTTTCGCGTAAAAATCTGAGCACACAGTAGACTTCGATACTATATACACACCTCAGCTGTTGTTATACCTCCATTGGCTGCTGGTGCCGTGTCCGTCCTTGACCAAGCCACTCGGGACTAAGTAACTCCGACACTGAACCTTCGTGATTCGTGCGCAAACGGTTAACACGGGCCAGAACATTTTTTTTTAGCCAATCAAAGAAGCTGGACGACCCTAAAGTGCTTTGGACTGTATCTTGTCTCGAAATCACCCCCATCTATGACGTATTTGGTTATTTCTTAAATATGCCATGTATCACAAGCGTTGTATACTTCTGTTAACTCAAAAGGGCGTTATTTTTGGTTTCGTTAATTTTTTTACTTATATTTTGTGTATAAATGGTTATATTTCATTTACAATTAATATGAATAATATAGTGAGAAAACAGGCGTGTTGGTAATGCCTAGTAAGAAATAGTTCTTATACAAAATATAATTACACTGAGTGCGCACGAATGAGGTGTGTAGTCCCTCTGGAGTAATTTTCTAGACTTGGTTAAGCTGTGTTTGCATGAGGCGGAGGAATATCCTGGAAGTAGAACTTGAGCAGGGCTTCAGAAAAGTAGGAAGTAACCGTGAATGGATTATAGCTGTGGCACGGAGAACTGTAGAGTCTTAAGGCCCTTTCACACGATCAAAGTTTTCTTCAAATTACCTTCAATTTTTATTGAATTCAATTCTTTGAACGCTACATGGCGTCATAGAAAAATCATAATCACGGCCATTTTCTCTTTCAATGTCTTGAATGTCTCGTTTTCCTTCAAGATTTTTGTTTAGAGCATGTTCTAAATTTTCTTGAATCCGAAATTTAAATCGCTTTATCACATCTTTTCTAAGAGTATTAATGAAAGTAATATAATAATAGATTAGTGTGCGCACCTTTAAAAATTTTACAAAATAAGGAAGCATATTTTTTTAAAAAGAAAACTTATAAATAATAAAACGAAGAAAATTAGTTGTGGTTTAACCAATTATTTTCGTGTCGTGCACGTGTCGTGGATACTTCTAGAAGTGTAGTTTATGTATTTTTTTAAACTGGTTTAATTAAAATTTTTGATGATAAATTTTCATGTGGAGACTTGAATATTTATTGAAAGGCGAATGAAGTGGTTTTTTAGTTCATCACCATTCGTACCAACCAACTTCCTAAAAATCCAAATCGCATCTCCTAGCTCAAACTTAAGCCTACGTCGAGAATACAGAACTGGATTAGGAGAAATAGCAATAACAGAATTAGATGTAGCAACAAGTTCATTAATAGCAAAAGTCTTCCAACATATAATGTCTCTTGAATCAAATAGATTCAAGAGACATTATATGTTGGAAGACTTTTGCAAGTAGTCGCCATCTCCAGCATTGTATTATCGACGTAGGCTTAAGTTTGAGCTAGGAGATGCGATTTAGATTTTCAGGAAGTTGGTTGGTACCAATGGTGATGTTCGTGTATTAGGTCATGTACGGTATGTGTATTGTGCTTAATAAAGTGTGTTATGTAACAAGTAGTTTTATTCCCCCACTCCAGACCCCTTTAACACGTATGTCGTGTGAAAGAGCCTTTAGCCCACAGGTCAGCGACCCCGCAAGGTTTTCCTGTTCGTGGTCGGCGAGGCACTGTGTGCTCCACGAGACGAGGAAAGGAGTTCTCCGTCAACATGACCTCGAGCTCCGCAACGTCGTTGGGCACGCGGGACTACTTCCATAGCCCACCCGCCGTCACTTACAACATTTCTGAAGCCCTGCTACAATCTCTACTTTCAAGCTATCCCGCCTCCTCGTGCATACAAAGCTTTACCAAGTCTAGAGAACCACACCAAAGGGGCAACGCACCGCATTCCTGCGCACTCAGTTTAATAATATTTTTTTCCATAGAAACTTTTCCTTACTAGGCATTACCAAAAAAATAAATTTTCGCTCTCTATTTTCATTCGTATTGATTACAAGTAGGGCCAGTGACTTTTCGCGTAAAAATTGGAGCACACAGTAGGCTCAGCTGTTGTTATACCTCCATTGGCTGCTGGTGCCGTGTCCGTCCCTTCGTGATTCGTGCGCAAACGGTCAACACGGGCCAGAACATTTTTTAGCCAATCAAAGAAGCTGGGCGACCCTACTGTGCTTTGGACTGTATCTTGCCTCGAAATCTTTTCGCGAAATATCACTGCCCCTAATTATAAATGAAACACTGTAATTGTTCAGTGGTGCAAAACGCTTGTGACACGTGACATGTTTAGAGCAGTGGCTGGTGTAACTTGGTGTAGAGGAAATAAGAGTTAATAAATATACGCGAGTTCTTCCTACTACTAAAACACTCCCTCGCATCTCTCTCCCAAGTAACGTATTTGCGCCCTTTTGGGCAACCGGTGTTAATTCAACGGGACATTACCATTCCGTGCAACATAACCTACGATGCCGTCCAGATTGCTCTCGCGTGCGCACAGTGTGCGATCAGTCACACCAACATCCACATAAAAGAAAGTCTCGTACAAGTACCAACCTCGATGCGTCACGTGTAACAACGCCTCTCTTCGGCCTCCGGTTTTCTTGCCAACAGCGACGGATGCTCTTGTGCAAAGGCTGTTCACGATAAACTGATCTTTTTTTTTAAAAAGGCCTGCTTATGATCTACATGTATGCGCAGTGTGTATTCTTCCGCCGTATGTATGTAGAACTAACATTGCCATTGACCTGATCACTTTATTCATGCGTCGGTCAAGCGAAACTGTAAAATTATCAGAAAATCACTAAAAAACCTTTTTACTTGTTACAAACAATTATTTGTAAACTAGTTACAAAATATTTTATTGTCACTCTACAGCTGAAATGTTGTATATTTACAACACATTATTATAGAAAAAAAAAATTGTTACACAACAATTGTTTGTTGTAATTCAGCTATAATTTTACACATTACACCCCAAGTTATTGTGAAATTTACTTAAATCCGTTTGTAGTGTTACCAAAAAAAATATTTTTGGCTAACTATTTTCCAAACAATTCCTTGTTATGATACAAAAGGATTCCCGGGGTATATGACATGGGCCAATTTCAAAAGTGGCGCAATCATAAAAGTGTCTGGATCTCAGCTTTTTCCCGAAATGAAACGGCGAATTGTTTGCACGTGTGCTGGCACGACGCGGGGATAAAGATGGGCCGAAGCGGACTGTCGCGCCCAAAGCGGACGGACGGACAACCGTTGGAATGCGCTATGTGGACATTTCAGGGTTTTTCCCTTTGAAACCTCGCCGACCTTCGGCGCCAACCTCGCCGTCACACATTTGTCGAAGTTCGTTTCCTCGAAAGGAACCAGCCAAGGGGCACATCAGGGTTGTAGCTACGTAAAATGTGGATGGAAATCATTTTGGTCTACACCTCTTCTTACATTTTTTATCAAGGGAGAGTAATGACTATACCACTTCGGAAATTTCACTTTCTGTTTCTATGATACGCTCTCATGGTTTCATAAACTTACAATTTCGATTCCTGTTACTAAGATTATATAGAAAATATCTCTACCCCCCCCCCCCCNCATAATATACACGGTTAACTATACAAAGTACGGTAATACTTTTAAATGGTACCTACTCCCGAACTGTGATTGTTGGCCCTATATTAACCATAGACTAAAGATGAGGTAAACCGATCTCGCTGGCTGGCTGAGCTCAAACCAGCTTCCGTGTCCCAATATTGAACTGCTTTCCTGCCAATACGATTCGCAAAAAAACGGCGTGGATTGGATTTGAGGTTAGAACACTCTTTTGGTAAACAAGTGCTTTGAGATGTATGTACACTCCCTCTAACCAATTCGCAATGCAGTTTGGTTGAATTCAAATTGGAGAAAGTAGTTTAGTCAAATAAAAGTGCTTGTCTTTTTAAAATTAAGATATAAACAAACACGTTCACCACTGTTGACCACGTGACTTTGACAGTTGTGTTATTTTGAGGTAGGTCACTGTTGGGTACATGCGCAGAAGACGAATAAGCGGTCTAGCTCATATTTAGTGTATGATATTAACAGTCTGGATAGGTTACAGGTACGGGAACTTGGTTCCTACAGCTTTATTTTTTGCTATAACAACATATAAATCATACCAACGAGTAGGGAGGGAGCATATGTTATTTTTGCGAAAAGATTTCAGGGAAAGTGGTGTTCCAACGCACTTTAGTTTAGAAGCACTTTCGTGATCGGATCATTTTAATGTTACACGTCTTATCTGCCTGCCTGCGAATTACGGACGATCAGTAGGGCCAGTGACTTTCCGCGTAAAAATCGGAGCGCACAGTAGACTTCAATACTATACACACACCTCAGCTGTTGTTATACATACCTCCATTGGCTGCTGGTGCCGTGTCCGTCTTTGACCAAGCCACTCGGGACTAAGTAACTCCGACACCGAACCTTCATGATTCGTGCGCAAACTGTTAACACGGGCCAGAACATTTTTTTTAGCCAATCAAAGAAGCTGGACGACCCTACAGTGCTTTGGACTGTATATTGTCTCGAAATATTTTCGCGAAATATTACTGCCCCTAACGATCAGTATCGGAGTAACTTTATTCTGATTGGCCCACTCCAGAGACAGACTCTTCGCTCAAAGACAAGAGTCCAGTGGTCAAGCGAAAAATGCAAGAGTGTACATAGGACGTTGAAGTCTAGTGTTCGCATAAAACTATTCGCGAAAAACAGGTGGCCTACGCGTGTTACTGAAACTTCTTTCACAGAATTGTTAACCTGTGTCCAAAGAAGCAACCCGCCACCGATAGTTGATTTGACCTTCCTCAGCTATGTTGCAATGCTACGTGCGATTATTTACATACCTAACAAAAATTAATCGAAGCTGAGTTACACAAATTATTTAGTTAAAAAATTATTTTTTAAGGCACATCTCTCAAGACCTCAATGTTAACCCCTTAACGTACACATTGATGTTTCATTTCAGCTGCTGCAATAGAAGAAATTTTCTGTGTGAGAAGTACTTACAAATGTCTTATAATTAGGGCCAGTGACTTTTCGCGCAAAAATCGGAGCACACAGTAGACTTCAATACTATATACACACCTCAGCTATTGTTGTACCTCCATTGGCTGCTGGTGCAGTGTCCGTCTTTGACCAAGCCACTCAGGACTAAGTAACTCCGACACCGAACCTTCATGATTCGTGCGCAAACTGTTAACACGGGCCAGAACTTTTTTTTTAGCCAATCAAAGAAGCTGGAAGACCCTACAGTGCTTTGGACTGTATCTTGTCTCGAAATCTTTTCGCGAAATATCACTGCCCCTACTTATAATACCTGACTCTCTGGAACCTATGTAAAGGTTTTCAGTAGATGCATGCCACGAAAAAACACCAATTATAAAATAGCTGTTGTGTCAGCAGCAACCAATAGCAGTGCCCAGGGAAAGGAAATGCCCGCATTGATGCTAGTTTCTGGACTTGTACAGCACCGATCATGATATCACCTTCTCTGCAACTTGTTAAACGTTAACGTGTATACTCGGTACAATACGTTAAGGGGTTAAGAGCCACCCAAATATCTCTATCTTAAAGGCACATATGTCTAACGCTTAGAACACTTTGCCCTAGTGTGTCACGAGCGAAGGAATATTTCTCTGTCACTGAAAAACAAAATTTGCATGGATTTACCATCATTGTTTCGTTAATGCTTGTCAGAATATATATATATATATATATATATATATATATATATATATATTAACTTTACAGCACATTATTACAAATTACCGCAAGTAAAAATGTAATATTTTTATAATAACTCAAATTACAAAAATTGGTTTTATTGCGAATATTACACGTGATTGGGAGCGTGTCAACTCGCCACTCCATTGGCTGACACCAGCCAATAATAAGCTGTATTTAGTGTAGTAGGAGTGTAAAATGTGTTGCGAACCAGCAGGACAGTGGGAAGTGGGAAAGCGGAGACCAACAGAAGTGACGTTCCCGTGATGGTGAATATAAATTACACAATTATAGCTTGTTTTGAATGGCTGTAAATATGTATGCAGTACAAAGCTTTAACCCTTTCATTCCCACGTTTTTGCGAATCAGAAATTTTTTGATGCGTACTGCACTCAGGCTGGCAAAGAACTTGTTTAGTTATCATAACCAATCAGCTGTAGTCTTTGTGCTTGGTGATCAAATAAATTAACCAGTCGTAACGTAGCGCAGTGGCACGGTTTAGGAATCAATTACACTCAAGGAAGATCATTGGGCACTGAGTTTTCGCAGAATACAGTACAGATCAAGAATCACATTTCTGTGCAACATGTTGTCAATTGTCTACAATGGGCATGAAAGGATTCAAGCCTGGCTCGCCGTGAAATTAATTTGCGGAATTCTCCGGACCCTAGGGACATCCCCTGCCGATGGATGAGCCATGAAAATGTGGAGGTGAAATCAGGCTGGCCGAGTCTCAAGTGCGTTACGTAACACCGAAACTGAAGTTGTCCGCAGAGACATAACGGTTCCTAGGAGGGACAGTTCCTAGAGACGACAAGCCCACAGAGACGACCGACGATCGGCTAAGCTTCTAGGAACGTCGACAAAAGCTACCGCGGTTTCTCCAGCACACACTTGTAGTCGGCGTTCTTCCCCGGCACGTGCCTTTTATGTCCCAGCCCGCCCAAGCGTCCCCGTGTAAGTAGATGTAAGCAGGAAGTTCGCGTCCACGCACCCGGGAATCTATGGCGACCATCTGCCCCTCCCTCTTAAGGTGCGTCCACACTTGTTGCGTATCCGCGTGTCGTATCCCCGTCGCGTGTCATGCCGATGATACGATACGATGCAACGCGGCGTAACTGTTCTCCTGTGTCGTCAGTCCGTATCCGTATGGAAACGAGGAAATGCGTACCCGAACTACTGGTGACTTGCGCACTGCAGTTGTCAAGTGTAGAGCTGGAGTTCAACGTGTGCACGTCCACGTCCACGTCCAACGCATGTCGTCCTTTTGATGCGACGGCACGAGACCGCCGACTCGTTGCGCGTCTCCGTTTTGCAACAGAACGGTGCAACGAGGCACCATCCACACTGACACGCGACGGGGATGTGACACGTGGATACGCAACAGGTGTGGACGCACCTCTATGCATCCTTCAACGTGCCAGTGGCACAGAATAGGCGCATGTATGGAGGTGAAATATGCATGACGGTTCCCTTGATGTTGACGCACCTATTCTATGATTGGCTGCCCAAGGCTCCGGAGCAGAAATTGTATCTGATTGGCTACTGCATGCTGCGAAAGATTCCCCTTACACTGGGCTGCCTACTGGCGAGTTAAGTTACCAGATGCTGCCTGGGGAACGCTGTTCCGGCATGTTGCAGGTCAAAGACACAATTTTACTGGAGTTTGTGGGGTTTAACTGTGAATCTCACTTCTGTATTCTTAAGTCACTGGGGCAGAATGGATAATTATTAGCGCCACCCGATTTTCGGGAAAATATTTCGTGACCAGTTGTATTCCATAACGCTTTGGCTCAGATCCACTTTTTGATTGGACGATTGATGTGTTATGTGTTTTCGTTGTCTGTTCACGAATCACAGACGATCACTGCAGGATTCACATGATTGGCCAACCAAGTAAGAACTTTTTTTTCTTCACAAAATCACGGGACTTATAAGCAAAATAAAACTGCTGTAGGGTATTGCCTGTAGAGTATTCAAATCTAACATCCACGGAAATATTATCGCGATATCCGAATGTCCCTAATAATTGTACAGAAGTGAAATGGGGCGGGGATTCCTCTGCTAAAATCCTTCAGTCCCTGTGTGCTCTACAAATAAAAACTGTTGCACACAAATGACACACATGACGAGAGCTGTATACAAAGAGGAATACTTTCCAACGCAGTCAGTTTCTTCCCTTAAAACAAATGTCAAAGTAAACGTAAAACTTGTACAGTAGCATGCCCACATACTGAACATCTCGTTGAGTTCAAGGCCAGTGGCTTTCCTGTATACCAACCACGCTGCCCTCCAGTGAACAAGTCCATAGACAAGTTCGAGGACGAGTGCGATAGCAGGACCACGGCTTACCTGTGACCGGTAGCGACACCGGAATTTCACGGTTTCGTTCAGCAACAAGCTTAGACTCCACAAACCTTTATGTTTTCGAGCTTCAGTTTAGTTTTTCATTGGGTGTTGCTACAGTTTAACGCCGGACCAGGTAGCATGCAAGTTCGGTGCTTGTCTTCTTGGAGGTTCGTTACTGTCTGAAAGTCGTCTGGGTCCTGTCTAACAAACTGTGGTCCAAATAAATTTAAAAAAATCAAATGTACATGTAGTTGAAGTTTAACTTGTCTTCAAATTTCGTGGTATTTAGTGATGTGTATAAACCATACACTAAAGATGAGGTAGGCCGAATTATTCGTCTTCTGCGCATGTACCTAGCATTCACATACCCTAAACGAACACAACTGTCGAAGTCACGTGGTTAACAACGATGAACGTGTTTGTTTATATCTAGGGCCAGTGACTTTTCGCGTAAAAATCGGAGCACACGGTAGACTTCAATACTATATACACACCTCAGCTCTTGTTATACCTCCATTGGCTTCTGGTGCCGTGTCCGTCTTTGACCAAGCCACTCGGGACTAAGTAACTCCGACACTGAACCTTCGTGATTCGTGCGCAGACGGTTAACACGGGCCAGAACATTTTTCAGCCAATCAAAGAAGCTGGACGACCCTACAGTGCTTTGGACTGTATCTTGTTTCGAAATCTTTTCGCGAAAAGCCACTGACCCTACACTAAGAATAAGCTTATTACTCGCGTTCGTTAAATATAGAAATGACGTAAGGTTTCAGGGATAGCATGTGCCAGGCTCTGCTTCTGAAGACACGCTTCCCGGCGTGTGCTATTACCGCATCTCAGGGAAGTGCGCGCCGGAAGTTCGTCGTTAGAACCCGCGGAAACCGCAGCCGCACGTCCACATCGCCTTTGTTTTCTCGCAGGTCTCCCGCGATCTCAGAGTTGTTAACGCGACTACCTGCATACTGGCCGATTGAGAGGGTAGGTAGGGTCGCCTGCTTTTTCCGCGAAAAGATTCCGCGACTAGCTGCACTCCAAAACACGGTAGATCTGATCCAGCATCGCGGTTGGATGATTTTTAACTCGCACGCGTCTTAGGTGTCTGCCTGCGAATCACAGACGTGCGGTATCGGAGTTACCCTAATTCTGAATGGCCAGTCACGTAAGAAAGTGTCTTCTCGCAGAGACACGCCGTCAATGGGCAAGACAATACTACTGGTATGCTCGTAGGTTATTGAAATCTACTATGCGCGTGAAATCTTTCCGCGAAAAAACAGGTGGTCCCAAGAATAGGGGTTTTTTTTTTACATGTCAAAAGGTTGTTCATGGTAAAGTGAGCCCCCTTTCGAAAGCTTTTCAGTCCCGAATTAATTTCCGAGCTCAAGTGTTGCAATCGTTAAATTTTAATGACGTGTGCTGTACCTGTGTCGAGCTTGCTTCTCACAACGAATGAACAACGCGCTGCGCGTTCGTTGACGTCAGCGTTGACCATTCACGAACGAGAGATGCAGGAACTTCGACCAATCAGAGTTCTCACAAGGAAGGCGCTCGAAACACCCGCACACTAAACTCCTTGTTGTGTACAGTGCAGACCATAAATACCCTTCAAGCACAACTTGCCCTCTGCCGTGGAAACGAGGGAGCTAAAGGGTTTCAATACCTACCTGTATGCACATTCTGTGTATTTCCGTCATATGTAAAATTAATATTGCCGTTGGCCTGATTACTTTATTGATGCATCAATAATAATAATAATAATAATAATAATAATGGCGTGTGGGGAGTGCACCCAGGGCAAGGCGACACCCTCCGAGTGACGGTTTTTCCAGCTGGGACCCGTAGGTGACCGTCATCCCCGGGCATGACAGAAATAAGACCCTAGAATGGAGCGGCGCTGGAATGCGAGGGCGGGGGAAACGGGAGTACCCCAAGAAAATCCGCCGGCAAGCGGCATCGTCCAGTACGATTCCCACATGCGAAAATCCGGGAGTGAGCCCGCCGGAGATCGAACCCGGATCGCCGTGGTGGGAGGCGAGCTCCCTGGACACTACGCCACCGCTGCCCCATTGATGCATCAATCAAGATAAACTGTGAAATTATTTTTAAAAAAGTGAATATTTTACAAAATTTGCTAATTCTTACACACACATGTACTAAATGGACTAAAAAAAAAAATAAAAATAAAAAAAAGAATAATTTTACTATTCACAAATGGTCACCTCACACTTTCAAATTCGTCTTTAAAGGCATGGAACTGCCTTCCCTCCGCCGTTACAACCTTTACACGCTAATCAGTGTGCCCTATAAATATATATGCAAGTAGGAGCAGTGACATTTATCAAAGGCTGATATCAAAAGTGCTCACTTTACCGTGAACAGCTTTTAAATGATTTTGTGCATGTCTTGGCCACCTGTCACGATATACTTTGAGGTAAAAAATACCTAGCCCATCTCTGCCCGTTCCACAATTCTACACACACACACACACACACACACGCACGCACGCGCGCGCACATATATATATACATATACGCATATACACACACATAAACACACACACGTGCGCGCGCACGCACACGCACATATATATATATATATATACATATACGCATTTACACACACATACAGATATACATATACACACATATACATACATATATATTGAAATATTTAACAACCTAAAAATTGCTGTTAATTTAAGATTTATAGACTCAACATAAAATCTTATTAATTAACATATTGTTGCTCTCTTGTAGGATGATTCATCTCTCCAAACGTCACACTGTGTAAACCCAGCTTAAGTCGTCGTCAAGCAACGCTTTTCCTTAAAGGACGCCCGCGGCTGCACCAGTGAGTGCCTTCCTTCTTCTAAGCTGCCCGCCGGGGAGAGAGAACTTCTCCTTAGGTCGGTCTCAGAGGAGTCGTTACGGCTCTCGCCTTATACCACGCGCTTGCACAGTGTTTGGAATACCCCTTTTTCGTCTGTCGTTTGGAACCGATATCGTGAAAAGTATCGCTAGGGCCACGTATTTCTCGCAGAAAAGATTTGTGCTCATGCAATACTTCAATATCCGACGTCCGCAGCCACAACTTCTTTTGGTTTTGGCCGCGCGTCTAAGTGAGAAGGCATGTTCTAATTTGACTGGGCCAATCAGAATAAATTACTCCGATACTCAACGTCCATGATTCGCGGACAGACACTTGGGGCACGTGACATTTAAAATCATCCAACCACGAAAGTTCATATGAACTAAAGTGTTTTTGAGCACAACGTGTCTTGAAATATTTTCGCGGAAAACCACGTGCCCGCCTAGGTATAACTGAAAAACTCCTAAAATCGGTTAACATGAAAAACACTATTGTAATATTTAAGCCATAAGAAGAAAGTACGATTACACGCACGTAGTTTAAGTCTGTAGTCATGCCACTGTGGCAGATCTGATTTGCACAGTACAGGACCACGACGGAAACACTTGCACGTCTTGCGCGTAGGCGCTAGGCGTGCGTGTTAGTGTCGCCCTTATCGCTCCCTCGCTTCCTGACCTTGAACGCGCAGCTACATACTCCTCTTAAGAGTGCGGACACATGCACGAACAATTAAAATAAAATTTTAATAAGATGTGCTGTACCTTTGTTTCTAATTGTAAGTCCATTTTTACTGCTGAAATTGCTTTACCGCCGAATGCTCTTTTTGAGTGCAATCAACACTCGTTACGTTGTTACGGCCAAAACTTTTCCACGATATTACGTATTCATAATAATTTCAAATAACTTTATTTGAGAAACATAAACATACTGAACATGACCCAAAATACGAACATCGCCAGTAGTACCAACAAGTTTACGAAACATCCATATTTCATCACCTAATTCAATTTAAAAATTCTTACGTGAATCCAGTACAGGAGCCTGAGCAAGAGAAACAATAGCAGTTTGATTGATAACACTTCCATTGACAGCAAATGTCTTCCAACACATAATGTCTCTGACGTCAGTTTGGCTGAAATAATTAACACCGGCAACAGGACTGTTGTGAGCATGACGATAGAAGAAAATCTCCAAAATTCCAGATCCAGGATGAGCTGTCACACCCTGTAGAGCAAATCTGTACATGAAGTTCACGAGAACGTAACTCTCTTGAGCTTGAGTAAGTTGCTTGAAAAATACACAGTCGTCCTTAGCAACATCAGAATTAAAACTTCCTATATATCTGAAATAACGTCACAACTGTGAAAGAGCATAACGGATGACAGAGAGTACGAGAGAGCGCAGTGAGTATACAACTTCGTGCTCTCGCTCTTTCAAGCGCTCTCCCACAAATTGAGACGGCCGGAGAGCACTCTCTGCGACGTCATCCGCAAGACCACGAGAGAGTGCTCTCTAGGCGAAATGACAGTGTTTAAATGTTTAATTTATCAACGACTATGTACTTTAAACACAATAAAGATCAAGCAGTGATGTGAATAACATGTATAGTTATTTATGTAGCACTATTCAACTGTCAACTTCTTTTAGGTTATAAGTAGGGCAGTGATATTTCGCGAAAAGATTTTTAGACAAAATGTAGTCCAAAGCACTGTAGGGTCATCCAGCTTATTTGATTGGCTAAAATATGTCCTGGCCCGTGTTAACCGTTTGCGCACGAATCACGAAGGTTCGGCGTCGGGTGTTACTTAGTCTTGAGTGGCTTGGTCAAAGACGGACACGGCACCAGCAGCCAATGGAGGTATGACAACAGCTGAGGTGTGTATGTAGTATTGAAGTCTACTGTATGCTCCGATTTTTACGCGAAAAGTCACTGGCCCTAGTTATAAGTCACTTCGAATATATTTGACAATAAACTTTGAAGACGAAACACAACTATCGATATTTTATATCCAACAAATTTGATCAAAAAATTCTGACTGTGTTTGAAAATGTAACGTACCGTCAATTTATTTTTCACTAATAAAATTTTGTCCGGCATTTTATTTTAAAAATTATCTCAGACGTGAGAGTGCCACAGAATGGATAAGTACACAGAGTTGAAATGGCGAAGGCGATTACTTTGATGTGGGCGTACTCATTCCCTCATTGGTCGCGCAAGGCTGTGGGAACGGGCCTTTGTGTCCGACTGGCCAGCGCGTGCTGCGAAAGGTCCCGCTATTGGCTGGGCTGCCGGCTGGGTATTGGGTTAGCAGGTGTGTGGTTGACGAACCGCGTTCCGGCATGTTGCTGGCTAGTGAAGCCATTTTCCTGGCATGTACGCCTGGAGTTCGCTATGCAAGCGCTGTTTCGCCTCTGTATTATTAAGTACTCTGTGTTATTGCATTACCGTGCGTAGAGATGTTGATATCGAAAAAAAATTGTTGATATTATTTACATAAGTTATTCATTTTAAAAATCGTTCTACGAAACGATATATCGAAAGGGAAAAAAAGATTTTTCGTTACACCTGAATTCTATATTTTATTTATTAAAGGACTTGCCAATTGTAAAATTGCTTGGAATAATATATATTGAGGACACGAGGCATTGAAGAAATGTGTAGCACTTGGTTTTGGTGCATGTTGCCAAAGTGAACATAGTAATTTTTTAATTCATTTTTTTTTTATTTAAAACAGAGCTTATTAAAATAGGCTTCTAAAACGTTTATTTCCGATACCTGGAAAAAAAATATTGATTTCAATCAAATATCGTTTAAATATATCCACATTTTATATCGATATGTTGTTGATATAATATTGCCATTTAGATGCATCGATTTACATTCATAAATTCATTCAACGATATTTACTGCGTAATGAAATTAAATGTCTCCGAGTTCATAATAACAGTGTGCAATAATTAGGGACGCCCGATTTTCGCGAACAGATTTCACGACCAGTTGTAATTCATAACACTTTATCTCAGATCCACTTTTTTGATATGGGTGATTAGTAGGGACAGTGATATTTCGCGAAAAGAATTGGAGACAAGATACTGTCCAAAGCACTGTAGGGTCGTCCAGCTTCTTTAATTGGCTAAAATATGTTCTGGCCCGTGTTAACCGTTTGCGCACGAATCACGAAGGTTCAGTGTCGGAGTTACTTAGTCCCGAGTGGCTTGGTCAAAGACGGACACGGCACCAGCAGCCAATGGAGGTATAACAACAGCTGAGGTGTGTGTATAGTATTGAAGTCTACTGTGTGCTCCGATTTTTACGCGAAAAGTCACTGGCCCTAGTTATTAGCGCGTTACGCGTCTTATATGTCTTCCCGCGAATCACAGACGCGCAGTATTGAAGTAGCCTAGTTCTGATTGGCCAGTCAAGTAGGAAACGGTCTTCACGCAAAGACACGCCGCCAATAAGCAAAGTGAAAACTGCTGGTAAGCCCGATACAGTGTTCAAATATTTTCGCGAAATTTCTGGTGTCCCTAGCAATTATTACTTAAAATATCACTTTTGCTCAGAGAGCTTCCATATAAATTAATTATCTCAACAACCTGATTTCCTTTCCAGCCATTGTTCGCCATTTTCAAATTTTAGTGATTTCGGAAACCACCGTTTTTCGTCACGCACGATATTAATTGCTTAAGCCCGTCAAACACAAAATATTAATAAATAGGAACCTGTCTAGTTTTCAAAATGTTTGGTGAAAACTAGAGGCAACCAACTTTTTTTCCATACAACGTTGCGGCAATAACGGCGTTTCGGGTGACGTCAGAACCCTTTAGTTTTATTTATTTGGCCGACTTAATTTGAAGCAGTTTAACGGAAATATTTGACATCCCAGCGTGACAGGGCGTTTATAGTCCGTTTACATTAACTTCCAACTTTTATGAATTCCTTTTTAGAAGTTCTACGTTCACGGTATTCCTCCGCCACATGCAAACAAAGCTTAACCGAGTCTTAAAAAATTACACCAATGGTACAGCGAACCGTATTCGTGCGCACCCAGAGTAATAATATTTTACACAAGAACTATTTATTACTAGGCATTTGCCAAGACACCTATTTTCTCCCTGATTTTATTCATATTAATTATTAGAGGCACGTGTTTTTTTCGCGAAAAAGACCAGTTGTACTCCGAAAGACTTTAAGTTCATATGCAGCTTCGTGGCTGGATGACTTTAAATGTCTGGTGCCACAAGAGTCTTGCCCGCGAATAACGGACGTTCATTGTCGGAATACTTTATTCCGATTGGCCCAGTCAAATACGAACATGTCTTCTCGCGTACACGCGCGGCCAATAACTAACGGAATGTGTAGTTTTTAGACGTACGCTATTGAAGCATGGCGTGAACATAAATAGTTCCGCCAAAAAAAAAACACGGCCCTATTAATTATACATTAAATATTATAATTTGTAAATGAAATATAAATAAAAAGTTCGATTTAATAAAAAATAAAGAATTTTTAGGTTAACATAAGTAAAAAAAAAAAAAAAACGCTTGTGCTAGTTTTCATGTTTATGAAACTACCAAGCACGTCATTCACGGGGTGATTTTTCAAAGGTTTGATTCAAGAAGCGTGAAAATACCGCGAGTAGACTGTAGCCTCCGAGACGCCACGTTGCGCAACATTCGAAACAGTTACGCGCGCTTCCTGCCAAACCGCTTTCACTCGCGTCTAGATTGCCCAGCCTGGGCGGCGTCGCATGGGTAGGGGGGTGCTCTTGAAAGGGGGGAGAGGAGTCGGAGGAGAGGGAGAATTGGTGAGGAAGGAAAGGAAGAACAATTTCATATAGTTGATAGAGGTGNTCGCAGGCAGGGAAGGAGAGGAAACAGTTATGGGTACCAGGTCCCCTGGCGCTACCCAGGGGTCCTTACACAAAAACATTCTGCTTGTCTTGCCGCATTATATCAATATGATCGACAGCCAGGCCGGGATGAGCTAGCTATCTCTAACCTGGGCTCTAGGCATGACATACGAACGGGAGGACAAGAGCCCTCGCAAGGGCTTGTACTTCCCCCGCGCTGAGGGAGTAGCGTGCCAGTGATGTTAAACGGGGAAGGGGAGGGGGGAGAATTCGCAGAGGCGACACTCGCCCAGCGTCGTTCAGGTGGTAACAAGTAGGTGAGTAGGCGTCCTGCTTAAGTCCCGGAAGCCATTTGGTTTTCGGGACACGCCCCCTCCTACTACCAAAAACAAAACGCTCTCGTGCTGGCCGAAGCTGTGTCACTGGCGTGAATTAAAATGCGTTTGAAAGAATTTTCACAATGACATCGTGCTCTGAATATGGCTGTACAAATAGGTTTTTCTTTTATTAATCTGGATAGAATCGCATTTCCAAGTTAAGTGCGCGATAAATGTTCGTTTCTTTATCGCCTCTTCCTCGCAGCTCGTAGCAATCACTGAACTAGATGCTCGTTGGTATTAACTGTAACTTGGCCCAAGTTTACATTTGTTTCGCTATCCTGTGTGATAAAGTCACGTTTACTTATGCGTAGGGGCCGTGATATTTCGCGAAAAGAATTCGAGACAAGATACAGTCCAAAGCACTGTTGAGTCGTCCAGCTTCTTTGATTGGCTAAAAAATGTTCTGGCCCATGTTAACCGTTTGCGCACGAATCACGAAGGTTCAGTGTCGGAGTTATTTAGTCCTGAGCGGCTTGGTCAAAGACGGACACGGCACCAGCAGCCAATGGAGGTATAACAACAGCTGAGGTGTGTATATAGTATTGAAGTCTACTGTGTGCTCCGATTTTTACGCGAAAAGTCACTCGCCCTACTTATGCAAGTGTTCTGCAGTAGCTCATGTTTACTGTGTAAACACAGCCTAAAAAATATTCGTCCATAAGAATAATGGTTGAGATTAATCATTAAGGCTGTGATAGTGTAATCATTTTAAGGCATATCTTGAACTAGGATACATCTAATGTAAACTAGATTTATTTTAATGCTGTAAATATGACTATATCTGGTGGTTACAATAGAGGGTTGCATAACCTTCCCCCGAGAGTGTACATTGAAAAATAAATTATGTTTTTTTAAAAAATAATTTATAATAAAGTAACAAGTATTTTGTACGGAATGTACGTGCATTCAATATCTCACTGCGGAGTTGTATGGTTTCTTAAAGTGGTCAACAACATAACAAAGCCTAATCTAACCTAGTCTATTTTGATAGCTCGAATACTTAACATATTTTAGAATAATGTGCCTTGACAATTTTTTGTAAGTACAATGCAAGACACCAACGCTACTGAACACGATCATGTTGTATATACATGTATGGTACCTAGGCCTGATAACACTGACAACAAATGTTTGTCAGAGGCCATTATCTTGTTTAGTCAACATGAACCTGGCATTGGAGCTGTTCAATTGAATTTTGAATGCAACTAAAATTAGACTTTGTTGTGTTTCTACGATTATGATACATGATATTGCCACAAAAACCAATGTCGTTATTTTATAAAATGAGTTACAGGGGAAAATATAGTAAAAGACCCTGCTTGTGTAATCAGTATTAAAACTCTCCCATTTACCACTTTGCTTAACATTTATGTGTTCCATTGGCTTAAAAAATACATGTAGGAAACGAACAAATGTATTAAGTTAACAGTGAGATATGGTACTCTTAATGCGCACACAGAATAGTGGGTTCATTTTACGGTTCCTTGTTGAATAACACAATTCCCCACCTTACGTTCAAATAAAAGTTGGTTAGTCTTCAAAAACGGTTGTTCATTTTGAAAGATACAATTGTTCTAGAACGTTCCGTTTTGGAAGTGACATGTCAAATACACGTATTCAACATTCTTGAGGTTTCTTAAAAGAGATACATGGAACAACGTGGCTAATTCTTAAATTCGTATTATTTCGTTATTTGGGTCTGTTGTGTAAAGTGCTGGAGACGTAAACTAAATTCAGGCTTTAAAAGTCGTTGTAATTTAAAATGTGCAACTAAATAATGAACGAACATTATATTATTAACGAAATTTTATAGGCAGCCTTTCGAATTTTAACTGAGGGCTTACGAAACTTACAGGTACCTGTAGCGAATCCATAGCAAATATCTTAGTCACTGTATTTGTTTATGCTTTGAGCCGAATCGGGGTTTATTTAATATACATAAAATCTCTAGGGCAGATTCAGTTCAACACGATATGCAGTCTCGCATTGCACCTCTGCAAGCTAATATTTTAAGACGCTAATTAACGCTATCTGTCTTGCAAAATCATTATCGATTCCTTCGAAACACGTTTATTGACTCGAAACTCACCAACTAGTGTACTATTTCCGGTCAGTCGCTAAATCGCTAAAAAAAAAATTAGGGTGGGGGGGGGGTCCCTGCTCCCTTAAAAAAAACGTTTTACTTGGATGTTGGCGGGTCAATGTGCTTAGGCCTTGTGGCCTCTGCACTTGCATTGGTTTTGTTATGAACTCGGCGAAATGAATGGGCACGGTATATTATTTCATGGGTGATGTTGTGATAGTGCTGTGTGCTTTGCCATCGGAGGTTCCCTCCCCTCCCTTTCTCACCCGCAGCATCCTTCATTATGCCGCGGCCGTGACGTGGGAAGGAGGTTGTAGCCGCTGGACCTTCCGCCCAGCCCCCCCCCCTCCNGTCACGGACGAGAAATACTAGTTTCTGGCGTATGCGAGCGTCGAAGCCGGAGGAGGGGGGCGTGGTCGCTCGCTCCGTCGGCATCACCGACGTGTGTCTGGAAGGTCGCAAACGCCGACCCCCCTTACTTCTGACCGGCGAGGTGTCGTTGATCCTCGCGACGCCCGCTGGAGGTCCTGATTGGACGAGGAGAGAGAGAACGGATGAATCAGCAGCGGTAGTCGTGAGAGCGCCGGGCCGAGTCACCCTCCAGTGTTGCCAACCGCTGCGTTTCCAGGAACCCCCCTCGCGACGGTGATCGCGATGATCTCATCTTGGAGTTCTGAGGCAGTGTGTCACTTGGCACCTGTTATATCTCCTCAGCATCTTAATTGCCTCGTTACCGCCTCCTAGCCGATCCCGCGTGCTAAATTAAATATTTTTTTTATTTTTTCCTTTTGGTCACGCATTAATGATCGACTGCACCCCTTGAGCAGAAATTCTTCGTTTGCGCGTCATAATTTCGGATTCATAGTAAGCGCTGATAATGCATGATTAGGGCCAGTGACTTTTCGCGTAAAAATCGGAGCACACAGTAGACTTCAATACTATATACACACCTCAGCTGTTGTTATACCTCCATTGGCTGCTGGTGCCGTGTCCATCTTTGACCAAGTCACTCAGGACTAAGTAACTCCGACACTGAACCTTCGTGATTCGTGCGCAAAAAGGTTAACACGGGCCAGGACATTTTTTTTAGCCAATCAAAGAAGCTGGGCGACCCTACAGTGCTTTGGACTGTATCTTGTCTCGAAATCTTTTCGCGAAATGTCACTGCCCCTATGTATGATTATAGAAAATTTACATTTTACGAGTTGTTTAGTATTTCTGTGCGTAATTGCAATTGTGTGTTGGTTATCTGCTTGTTGTTAAGATATCAGGAACATATGTATAAGTTACTGCCTTTTTGCAAGCAGGAAATAACACACAGTTTCAAATTAGATACAAACTAGTAAATTGCAAACTTTCTATTATCAAACTTTTTCAATAATACATCTGAAACTGAAATTATGACACGAAAACGAATGATTTCTGCACAGGTAAAGCCAATCTAACGGACCTGCCCGCCAAGCCGGCAGCCGCCAACGTCAAATGGGGAATCAATGTTAAACGAAATTCCTTCTCATTGCGTCAATTTCAAATATAACTGTTTCAAACAAAACGTATTCTACGTGAAATTTATTAAGGGACGTTGCTATGTTAAGACATCTTGCCAATTGTTTTATTTAACATACTTTTTTTTTCTAAAAGTACCATTACAAATTACATAAAACAAAAATAATACATTTTAAATTAATTTTATATAGCTATATTTTCTGAGAAAGTCGCGACAAAATGTTTTTTGCTTGAAACAGTTATCTTTAAAATTGACGCAACGAGAATGAATTTCGTTTAACATTGATTGCCCGTTTGAATTCCGCGGCTAGCGGCTTGGCAGGTAGGGCCGTCAATCATACAGAGAAGAAACAGCCGCTTATACAGAGAACTTCATCCGCACAGGCCAGAAAAATGGCGTCACTGGCCAGCAAATTGTCGGGACACCTTTAGCCAATCAGCGCCTGGTAACTGACTTCCAGCCGACAGCTCAGCCAATAGGGAATCTTACCCAGCACGCATTAGCCAATCAGACACGAGTCCCGTTCCCAGGACCTAGCGCAGCCAATTTGCGAATGGGTACGTCCACGTCAGAGAAACCGCGACGCCATTTTATTTCTGTATACTTAGCTGTTCTGTGGCGTAGCTGGGGCAACGCTGGTACGAAAATTATTCTGACCTTGAAAACAAAACTCACGCGGAAACACAGCAGTCTTATTTCTTCGCTAGTGGTTTATCAACTTCTTAGAACTGCGGTGCATCAACAACAAACTTTGTAGAGGATAAACAAACATGTTTTATAACTAGGGCCAATTACTTTTCGCGTAAAAACCGGAGCACACAGTAGACTTCAATACTATATACACACGCCTCAGCTGTTGTTATACCTCCATTGGCTGCTGGTGCCGTGTCCGTCTTTGACCAAGCCACTCAGGACTAAGTAACTCCGACACTGAACCTTCGTGATTCGTGCGCAGACGGTTAACACGGGCCAGAACATTTTTTAGCCAATCAAAGAAGCTGGACGACCCTACAGTGCTTCGGACTGTATCTTGTCTCGAAATCTTTTCGCGAAATATCACTGCCCCTACCCCCTAGCTATATGCGATATGTGGTATTACAGTGTTATGCGGTATTGGCGTAGCATGTCGCTAAATAATAATGCGAATTTTGCATGTCTCTTAGATATGCGGTATTTTATGTATCGATGTGACCGTAAATTGCGATACCGATATTTGCGATATCAATATAAAACTATATTTGCGATATATCTCCATCGATTTTCAGTACTGGGAGCGATATGTTGCTTCGATACAGATATGATCGACATGTTTTTGAAACGATACTGAAAAGTGGATATCGCACAGCCCTAGCGGTGCGTCCCAAGGACGCTTTTAGAAAACAGTGAAGATTCAACAGCTGAGTAACCAATCTGCAGTAAAGCATTTCGGTAGCCAATGAAATCATGATTGTGATCAGCTAGGTGTAAAGCATTGAAGTCTAGCATGTTACCATACACTCGCGCGAATTCTGCTGCTCTGTGCCCATTAGATTAGTTGCTGTTTGGCGAGTTAGTCTCCAGGCACTGATTGGCAAACAACGTTCCTCCATGCTGCTGGCGAGCTGTATCTGTTTCGTTTCTGTATTCTCGAATATTCTGCGCTGTATTCTCTGCAGCGGTGGCTAGAAAACAGGCGTGTCATGTTGATAGTGTCCAGACTGAGATCCCGACGAGGCCCTGGCGTGTCCCTTTCTCTTCTAATTATAGTTTAGCTATAAGTACACTTAGGGAGGTTGTCATGGCCNGACGAGGCCCTGGCGTGTCCCTTTCTCTTCTAATTATAGTTTAGCTATAAGTACACTTAGGGAGGTTGTCATGGCCTCTTTGCCGTGATGCATGTCTCCTTGCATGATACTCCCTTCCTCCCTTGTAGGCGTATGGGGCTTAGCCCTGAGACGCACTTAACTCCCGTCCCTACCGCGGGCTCATATAACACTTAGTTTTAGAGTAGTTAGTTAAAAAAAAAGCCCTGGCGTGCGTGTGCTAGGCGCGATGCTGCACATGCCCAGGGAAACTCTCCCTTTCTCTGCCACGATGACCGCACCTACTGGAGACAGGAATAACAACAGCAGGAAAGACGGAGGAAAGAAGATAGGAGTGATCAGTGGGCGGTGGCAGAGAATCGCGACGAGGTCCTAGGCAAGTTGAGTGCGTCATTGCGTCAGTGGCTCAACCCGGGGAAACTCTTCCTCCCCGTCTGGATACTGCTCATGACTTGCTTCCTACCGACATCCATGAATGTGGCAGTGCGGAAAGTCTGCAGTGTGGTATAGTTTTATACTCTTTGCGCTCGGTGGGCGAGGAGGCTGGGAGCAATACTGGTCTACCGTTTGTCCCCCAAATCTAAGTCTAGTCCCTCACTTGAGCGTACTGGGCCGTGTTTGTGCTAAGGGTGTGCCGCCATGCTTAATGTCACGTGAAATAATTACTCGTGCAGTACGCGTTAGGTATGCATGATTAAAATCACTAGGTTTTCCAACTAAATTCTGTTCGGCCAGCATGGCGGATTTCAAAAACGCAAGTTCCCGGTGTTACCCTGCCGATACAAAAGAGCCGATTTAGCTTTTTGTTTGATGGAGATTAACGTACAGTAGAAATAAGTGCTTCTGGTATAACCTTTTAATAGGTATCTGCCACTAGGAGGGGAGGTTTGGTGAGGAAAACACCGGTTCCACCGGGAACTTGATCGTGGTTCTCGCCGGAAACTGATGACAAAGGAGTATCGGTGGGACAGTTCATCGCGGCAAGAGACTTGCANCTTGATCGTGGTTCTCGCCGGAAACTGATGACAAAGGAGTATCGGTGGGACAGTTCATCGCGGCAAGAGACTTGCACGTTTGCAACACGCGGGACATACGGACACACGCGTGTCTCCAGCACGTGACACAGAAACTGCCAAACGCTTGTTCGGCCAACACCTGTTCTGTGATATATAGGGGCAGTGATATTTCGCGAAAAGATTTCGAGACAAGATACAGTCCAAAGCACTGTAGGGTCGTCCAGCTTCTTTGATTGGCTAAAAAATGTTCTGGCCTGTGTTAACCATTTACGCACGAATCACGAAGGTTCAGTGTCGGAGTTACTTAGTCCTGAGCGGCTTGGTCGAAGACGGACACGGCGCCAGCAGCCAATGGAGGTATAACAACAGCTGAGGTGTGTATATAGTATTGAAGTCTACTGTGTGCTCCGATTTTTACGCGAAAAGTCACTGGCCCTAGTGATATAAAAATAGAAACTTTCGACCAAACGCCCGTCCGGCCAAACGCGGCGCCCCAGGTCACGGAGGCGTCTGGGTTCGCACGCGGCGAAGGTCGGCGGTAGTTGCGTCACCGTCGACGGTCAAGGTCGACCCCCAAGTGGCGGGGATCTCCCAGCTCCGTCTGCAGCGTGCACGCGCACGCATGACCTCCTTCCACCGGCTTCCTCTCGCGCACGCCGGGTCGTGGGTTCGAAGCCACCGTCGTGGTCCGTGATGGTCACTGCCGGTGGCGATTGTACGCAGCCGTCGTTGCTGCGACAGCTTCTTTCCAAACAACACTGGTGGGGCCGCGGTGGCGCAGCGGCAAGTACGCTCCTCCCCCCCTTCCCCACCACGGCGAACTAGGTTCGATTCCCGGGTAGGGTCACTCCCGTATTTTCGCACGTGGGGATCTTGGCGTACGATGCCACTGGGTCGGCGGGTTTTCTCGGGGATCTCCCGTTTCCCCTGCCCTTTACTTCCGGCACGGCTCCATACTCACCTCAATCACCATCATCGGCTCTCAAGACTTCGCTATTAAGAGCCACCCAAATCTCTTCACTAACTTTTCACTCCCCCCCCCCTCCTCTTTTAGAGGATTTTTTCTGAAAGAAATACTACTCCCCAGTTGGGCCAAAAAGTGTATGTTACTGGTCCACTATTTTAGAGGGTGTGAGTGAGCCATCATCAAAATAATCTAACCGCTCGACTTCTCGAGCAGCTGCGGGCAGAATGCCCGCGCTGCCGGCCGGCAAACCTGTATTTCCGCGTTCCAATTGGTTTATAATCACTGTATTGAGACCTCAAATATAGTGATTAGAAACTAAAAAAAAATTATTTAAAAAATAACTTGCTTACCTTATTGTTTATGTTTTGTGTACCTAAAATACATTTTATTATTCTGACGTCACGATAGCTGTGTCTGCACTTTATTTTTAAACTTTGAGAACTGTACACATAAGCTGAAAACATAGATATAGTAGTTGAAACACAGCAGATACACGGAAATATCATCTGGAGACAAGCTAGACTGCGCTATCCTGTATGTACTCGAGCCTCAGTTAGTTGTTCATTGGCTGATGCTCCAGTTTACCCCAGACCAGGTAGCACGGGATTCCGTCCTCGTTTTCTTGCAGATTAGTTATCGGCTCTAATTCGTCCAGGGCGTGTCTTACAACCCGCAATCAAATTGTGAAAGACATCCAAGTGTGCATAGTGTTTGGAGTCTAGCTTGTCCTCAAATGCATCCGCGAAATTTCCGGGTCTCCAATCATAAGCGACACGTAGGGCCAGTGACTTTTCGCGTAAAAATCGGAGCGCACAGTAGACCTAAATACTATATACACACCTCAGCTGTTATTATACCTCCATTGGCATCTGGTGCCGTGTCCGTCTTTGACCAAGCCACTCGGGACTAAGTAACTCCGACACTGAACCTTCGTGATTCGTGCGCAAACGGTTAACACGGGCCAGAACATTTTTCTAGCCAATCAAAGAAGCTGGACGACCCTACAGTGCTTTGGACTTTATCTTGTATCGAAATCTTTTAGCGAAATATCACTGCCTCTAGCGATACGTAGAGACCTGCGAAATTCGCGTTATTATTTGAGGACATTTTGGACTTGAAACATTTTTACATCGGTCTACGTTTGTGATTGGACCATACTTTACACGACAAGCTCCGGGTTAACTCTGCGCCAATAAATGACAACTTGTTAATCGTGTGCCCCAATCACGAACAGTTCACTCGGAAAGGGAGCGACCTCGCATCTGGGCAGTAGCCAATGAAGGAACGGCGCCGGCTGGAGTATATACAGTACTGTGAGCTTTAACTTGATGCCAAAATATAACGCGAATTGTGCAGGTCTCTAGCGATACGAGTGGACCGTTTACATCAGTTTATCATGCTCAAGTCCCGTACTGTCACGACGGAGCGGTTTCTTTCGGCCACACGGTGTATTTTGACGACATATTTGCCATCGCATTTCTTACTGGTCTAAGGAATAACACTAAATGTAAAAGTGTAGTAGAATTTACAAAAGAACAAATGTTGATAAATCGTTTGACCGTATGGCAAACGGACAATGTGTTTAAAATGCTGGATGTACATGGTTTATTCGCGTCATCTTCACACTTTTTGAACCAAATCTTTTAAAAAAAATCACCCCATGTATGGCGTGTTTGGGTGTTTTCTAAATAAGCCATGTGTAGAAAGCTTGATACGTCTGTTAAAATAGAAGTACCTTATATTAGGTTAAATCCAAATCTGACTTGCGTTTTATCTGCGTATTGCATAAGTTTGTGTGTAATGGATATACGAATAAAAACAGAGAGAACATAGATGAGTTGGTAATGCCTAGCAAGAAATAGTTATCATGCAAAATATTATTAATGTTAGTGCCCGTGAATGCGTACTTTTTTTCTAGACTTGGTTATTAAGCTTTGTTTGCAAGAGGCGGACGAATATGCTGGAAGTATAACTTCAGCTGGGCTTCAGAAAAGTTGCAAGTAACAACGAATGGAACTATAGATGCGCATTTTTAGGTGCATGGTTTATGAACGTTGAGGAAGAAATCTGTTATGCTAATGCGAATATCGGCGATGACCAGTTGTCCTTGGCGTCCAGAACCGGTTTGGTCAAACACGAACATAACATGACCTCGCTCAAATCTGGGAAAATCCACGAAGGTATTGTAAAATTTCTGCCTAAACAGTGTGGCATTTATGCCACCAGAGTGCATCTGCAGATATTCTAGGAAAAACAATTTTCTTTATACAATGTTAGGGACCGCGGTGGTGTAGTAGTTAGACTACCTGCCTTCCACCTATGTGAACCGGCTTCGATTCTCGGCGGAGACACTCTCGGATCTTCGTTTGTGGGTATCGCGCCGGACGATGCTGCTGGTCGGCGGGTTTTCTCAGGGATTTCCCGTTTCCCCTGCCCTTGCATTCTTATGATGCTCCATACTCGCCGCCCAAATCTCTCCGCTCCACTCTTTATGCAATGTTTGTAACTGCAGCCGTCAACTGACAGAGTGGCAAAACGTACTTTTACACTGCCAGCCATTGGTTGAACCACTCGTGTGTGATTTTTCACCCCTACAACTGTACCCTTTCTGGGAAATGCATGGGTATAAGTCATCATTTACTTTTATTGATGTTACTTATGCTTTTATTTTGGCCTTGGCTTTCTGTTGTCGGGCTGCGTTCCCCCCCCCCCCCCCNCATTTACTACATGCATTTCACTACGTAAGTTGCTTGTCATTTCTGTCTATTCTTATCCTTTAGTGGTTGCGCTTGGCGCCCGGAATATGGAATTGGCTTAGTAAGAGGAGGGGAGGGGGGCTCTACTGGCTTACTCAATACCCCTCCCCCCACCCTCGTCCACCCGTTCGGAGTCATGTTATTATGTCTCAAGTACGATTCAACCAGGTTCGTTTCCCTTATTCAATCGCTACTTCCGTATTAATTCCAGTTTCTGTGCTGGTAAAAATAAACGCAGGAATGCGAAGAGATTTGGGCGGGTTCTTGGCAGCCGATGAGGGTGGAGCGAGGTGAGTATGGAGCAGCGCCGGAATTCAAGGACGGGCAAAACGGGAGATCCCCGAGAAAACCCGCCAATCAGCGCCATCGTCCGGCACGATCCTCCGAAGTCGACCCCACCGGGAAGTGAACCCGGTTCACATTGGTGGAAGGCGAGTGCTCTATCCGCTACAGCACTGATAAAACATTTTTTTTTTTTAATAAAACAAAAATTGTTTGACGAAACCAAATTAATTATTGGTATAGGGCCAAGTTAGCCCCTTAATTGTTGAAACTAAATATTATTTTTGTTCTTATTTCGTTGCCACAAACACGTAATATTTGTTTGGTGAAACTAAATATTTGTGTTGTATGTATTTTAGTGTTTCGGTCGTTATAAAATAAAAGAATGTAAGACCGAGATTCGAACCCGGAACACGTACGCCCGAATATTACACCTTAAAGTGACCTCGACCACAGTAACTTTTAGCAAAGTAGGTATATTTTATTTAGTATATTTCATAATGCAAGGCATTTACATAAAATATGTTCAAGTTTAATGTATTTACTTAATTTTTGTTTTCTGCCAAAAGTGTTTCATTGGAACTGTGTATGCCATTCTTAACGGTTTTTCGCAGTAAACTGAGTACTTTTGAAAGTCCTGCTTAAGATCTACTTGTATGCGCGTTGTGTATTCTTCCACCATATGTAATATTAACATTTTCATGAGCCTGATCATTGCATTCATGCGTAAGTAAAACGGAACTGTTAAATTATTAAAATATAAAATAAATTTGATCATTCTTACACTTACATGCATAAAAAACAGAGAGCAAAATAAATAATTTTCAGCATTCACAAATGTTTACTTAACACTTTTAATTCAACGTTAAGACTTGGAACTACTTCGTATTCGTCGTTACCAACTTACTGGGCGCATGCCACTTAATGTGTCCTTTAAATTATATGAAAGTGACATTTTTCAAAGGTTGATCTCAGAAGTGCTCAAATTACCGTGAACAGCCTATAATCATCCATAAATTAACCACCAAATACCGTTATTATACTAATTTTAGCAGATTGTAATCTAACTATCGAGCTGTAAATTCGAAGGAAGGAAATCAAATGACGCAAATAAATGCGGGTACTATACCAAGCTGATTTTGTTACTGCCACGAGTTACGCAATACTACACACACCAGATTGTTCCGCGAACCAAATTCTTATTTGCTCGATACGAAATATTCATTTCACTCGACCATGACATTTGTAATTTTTACAACCAAACCAATTAGTTGAACGTACTTCTAAAATGTTTGTGTGTACTAAACGCGTGTAATTGATGTCTCAACAACCAAATAAATGTTTGGCTCAACAAATTATTTTTCGAATGCTTTATTTGATTAAGGCTCTCGTCTACCTGGAACTTTTTCCCACCTTTAGGCCGAGAAGCGCGGGAGCGATAAGGGCGACACTGCCACGCGCATCAAGTACGCCATCGCCGCTAAGCGCAAGACTCTGAACTGGCGTGCAGTGTTCTCGTCGTGCTGCGTGTACCTATGGGACTTTCAGCGGTGACCATATTATTTTATTAGTGGGAAGTCTTTAGGAAGGTTCAGTGCAGGCCCCTATAGTAGTTTTGTATGTATCTGATGCGTGCATTTTGAGCTACAGCGCCTTGGAAAGACCGTTTTTAGCGGTTTTGGAGTACTCTGAATTGATGTTTCTAACGTACGTGATGTTTTGAAAGTACTTAACAGCTCTCGTCTGAAGTGTGAGATCTTTTCGTAGATCAGCTCGTTGGACGCACGCTTAATAGCTTCGTTGAAAAACCGTGTATTTCGAACACTCTGTGACGCAGTTCAAGCGCCAGGTAGACGGGCGCCTTAAAGGGAACGAATGCAGATGTTTCAAGCAAGAGAATATTAATGTACTGAAGAAAATATTGTTCAGTGTAAACAAATATTATGCCTATTCACATAAATGTCTTTGGCATTTAAAACAAAATCTTTCGGTGTAACCATGTCCATTAAAAAAATTAATATTTTTTTTACGTGTGTAACAAGATTTACAAGCTATGAAAACACTACGTAAAAATATTACTTTTTATCTGTAACATTGTATGGGTTTTTAATTTGGATCATAGGGGCTACGTCTATTGAAAACGCATGTAAAAAAATTAAATAATATTCGTACATGTCACGCTAACAGTCTAATAATCGTGTTTGATGTATTGCGGAGCCTTAAGGAACTGGCGGTTTTATAATACTGACAGGCTTGAAAGGATTAAATTTCAGTCTGGTCTCTGTGCCCAATACTCTTCTGGAACTTAGCTTGTTCATTTATCATGGAAACAGCTGTTATGGGAAAGTTATAACAGAAATATGTAAAATCTTAAACGACAAAGTTTATGAAAGAACGTTGTAGCACTTTCGTGCACGTTGTAGACAATTGTCTGCGTGTCGCACGGGAAGGTTGACCGGAACTGTATACTGCGAGACACGGTGACCAATGGTCGTCCATGCAGGTAACTGATACGTAAACCGTGCTTCTGCTCTGAATTGTCACTGGTTCACATCACTGATCACTGGGGCAAGTGACTTTTCGCTTAAAAATCGGAGCACACAGTAGACTTCAACACTATATACACACCTCAGCTGTTGTTATACCTCCATTGGCTGCTGGTGCCGTGTCCGTCTTCGACCAAGCCACTCGGGACTAAGTAACTCCGATACTGAACCTTCGTGATTCGTGCGCAAACTGTTAACACGGGCCAGAACATTTTTTTAGCCAATCAAAGAAGCTGGACAACCCTACAGTGATTTTGACTGTTTCTTGTCTCGAAATCTTTTCGCGAAATATAACCGCCCCTACTGATCACCGTAACACAAAGTCGACAGATTATTGATTGTGATAACGAAAAAAGTTCTTTCCCAGTTTAAGTACAGCACATATAAAAATTTTTCTTATTTGCAAAACGATAAATTATAAATTGGTATGGGAATGAAAGCTCTAAACTAAGAGGCCGCGGTGTTTGACTGATTTCTCGACCTTTAGCGCCTAACTAGTTAATTACAGACCGCTTTAATTCTGAACTCGCATTTTGTCCGCTGTGTCGTAGGCATTTTTAATGTTAAATATCTCATTATGTATTCAGATGAACTTGAGTTCCAGTTGCAGCGTGGCTTGCGATGTAACTGCGTCGTCCAGAGCCGCAAGTGATTCCAGAGATAAGATACTTTGTCACCACGAGAGTAGAGCTCATTTTGTAATATTTAATAACTAGCAAACCGGCCCGGGTTCGCCCGGGTACAATTGAGTTTTACAGTGTTACATTAATAAATAAATTGGGAAAAGACAATTCATTTATGTGAAAACATAATTATAAAATTATGCTATGTTAGTCTAGATTTTTAACTGATTACGGAAACCCCAAAAGGAAGGAAATATTTTTTACCCGATAGCCAATAAGTGACATTTCGCGAAAAGATTTCGAGACAAGATACAGTCCAAATCACTGTAGGGTCTTCCAGCTTCTTTGATTGGCTAATAAATGTTCTGGCCCGTGTTAACCGTCTGCGCACGAATCACGAAGGTTCGGTGTCGGAGTTACTTAGTCCTGAGTGGCTTGGTCAAAGACGGACACGGCACCAACAGCCAATGGAGGTATAACAACTGCTGAGGTGTGTATAGCATTGAAGTCTACTGTGTGATCCGATTTTTACGCCAAAAGTCACTGGCCCTACCGATAGCCAAGAAGTAGGGTGTTGTTTTTTGGAGTGTATCTGTGCAACTTTCGCGTAGTTACCACATTTCCGCTTTCCAGCGTCGATGTATGAAAATCAAAACTTGAGTTTCATCAAGTTGTAGCTTTAGAAATAAGTGTACCCAGGTACTGCTTTTTGCGCTTGGCTGAGAGATCTTAATCGAACACCAAAGTTAAGCAACGTTCCCAGCGGCACATATTTGGATGGGTGACCGTTTAGTGGCATAACATCTGAGCGCTTCCGGTCTTCGGAGGGCACGTTAAATATTCTGCCCCAGTTGTTATGGATTGATAGCAGTTGTTAAGCCATTTCAGAGTTCCTTGGGCGGCCTGATAAACTCTGACACCAGAGGGAAAAAATATTTCGGTCGCGTTCCCAGCCGTTGCAGAATTACGTTTTGTTGTTATTCCACAGGAACCGTACAATTTTCCGGGATAAAAAGTATCCTATGTCCTATTCCAGAACCTAAAGTACCTACATACCAAGTTTCATCAAAATCCGTTCAGCTGTCTTGGAGCTGAGTGGTAACAAACATACACACACACACACACACACACACAGTCTTTTGCGTTTATAATATTAGTAGGATTACTTAGTACCGAGATGTACTAGGAAAAATAAAAGAGTATCAAAGCAGGTCACGAACTTCGACCGGCAAGCTACATGCTTGCAATTGTCAAAACAAATAACACTCGGCCATCACAGGCGGTTTCTCGGAAACTGTACTGAAAAAAAAAAAGACGGGGTCAACAACTCAGGGTCACTTCGTGACTGCCGCGTTTTCGCGCTGCCGTTCTGAATCGTCGGCACTGAGGCGTTGTGACGTTTGACTGCAGTGGAAACCATACGCCATCACTAGAGACCGGGACAAGCTAGAATTCAAAACTTCGTATGTTTATATTGCTAATGCTATTGGCCCATCCGTTAGTTTACACCTCCTGGACGAGTCTGAGCCAATAATAAATACACAGTAAAATGCAGACCGAATCACCGTCTCCCGTTAATACAACAAGCAACCAATGAACAGTGATATTTGCATGATTTTACATACGATAATGGAGTATAGCCTACAGGTCATTGAACTCGCGAATTTTTCAGGTCTCTAGCCATCACTACTTCAATGGTCATTTCCAAAAACGAGAAACCGTCCACTGGTTTCTAAAAGAGGGAACGGGAATGGAGGGGAGGACCGTCTACCTACCGATTGAAACGCCGATAATTTGAGTCCCACTTTGGATATGAGAGAGTGCGACTTTGACAGTAAGCCACGGCGAGGTTTGGTTGGCTCTCAACAGCGGGGCCTTGAGAGCCGATGAGGGAGAAGTGGGGTGAGTACGGAACAGCGCCGGAATGCAAGAGCAGGGTAAACGCGAAGATCCCCGAGAAAATCCGCTGACGAGTGGGGTCGTCCGGTGCGATTCTCACGTGCGAAAATCAGTGACAATGTAGAGCAGAAGCACGGTTTACGTACCAGTTACCTGCACGGACGACGACCATTGGTCACCGTGCCTCAAACACCTATTTCTCCCTGCATTTATTCATATTAATTAAATATATGAATGACTACAAAAATATCGACTTTCATTTTAGTCCTGAACAGATATTTACATTAAAATATTCCATAGGTAGGGCCGCCTGTTTTTCCGCGAAAATATTTCCGCGAAGGCTAGACTCCAACGTCCTATGGCGTACGCGCAGTTTCCCGTTGGTTATTGGCCACGTGTCTTTGTCGGGAGACAGTTCCTTGCCTGACTGGGCCAATCAGAATTAGGTAACTCCGACACTGAGTGTCCGTGACTCGCGGGCAGACACAGGCTGCATAGTGTTATGATTCAGGGAAGGCGGACAAGCCTAGCGAACAGCAGCGACGCGTTGGTATCCAAGCCAGGCGAACAATCCCACACACATCACAGCAATAATAGTTTACAAACATCAGCGACACGGTATTTGGGACAATTACGCAACCAGAAACTACATAATACTTGGATACACTTTGTACGGGGTCTGTCAGTCTCTCTCTCTCTCTCTCTCTCTCTCTCTCTCTCTCTCGCTACCTCCCTGTCTCTATCTCTCTCTGTTACCCTTTCTCTCGCTGACTCTCTATGTCTCTGTCTCTCTCTCTCTGTGTTTCTCAGTCTCTCTGTTTCTCAGTCTCTCTTTCTATGTCTGTCTTTCTCTGTCTGTCTCGCTGTCTCTCTCTCTGTCTCTCTCGTTCTATATATATATTTTTTTCCCCGTCCCAGAAGTAATCAATATTCTTGGTAGACCATTGCAACTTCCCAGGAGAAGTCCGTAACTCACATCAATCCTCTTTTCAAGGCCAACTCCCATACCGCGTCAGCGCAGGAAAGTAATTGATTAATCAAGTATCATTAACGAATACGGAACTGTGATAGTACACTTGTTTACACACTATTATTCTAAAAATTTGTTATGCGAAATAAATTAATGTCTCCGCCTGGCTGGAGCGTGAAGTGCTTCGCAAAGATTTGTTGGGAAAAAAAAACGTGACTCAAAAACCGTTGTATATTATTATGTAGTGGTGTCTGAACACGAATGGCACTCAAGAAACGAATCCTACCCAAATACAAGTTTTCAGTTCTCATTTCAACTCGAAGGATATATATATTTTTTAATCGTGAAAATGGCCAAAACGCGTATTTACTGAATCCGTTTTAGCTGTAAAAAAAATGTATACAGAAAATTTAGAGTTGTCTTGAGATACGCATCGTACTTTTATCTTTATTAAGGGCCTTGGCCACGGAAAAATGTGTTATTTTATATTTGAGGCATATATTGTTCAACTTGTAGGCATTTTCTTTGACTACCTTATCCTCAGATAAAATATTTTCAGACTACATCGTTTTTTATTTCATTTTAAGGTGTGTTTTGCGAAAGTTAATTTGTAATAATTTAGGGGCAGCAAAAAATATAAAAATATGCTAGAATTTCCTTATTTCTATAAAAAAAATTTTAAATTGCAAAAACATTTCATTGTACAATTTTATAGACGTCTTGTTGTAGCTCTTGGCATCTTCTTTAAGAGTGAATTATCTCATTTCTGTGCGTAAGATGGTTTTCATTATTTGTACCTTTCTAAAACAATAATATCATTATTTAGAAAAGGAATATTTATTTTTGAAAATAATACACTCAGAATACTGGCATTTTCAAAGCAACACAGTTAATGCATTCATAACCATAGTTATGTGCTGGTGTATTTAAAATCAAAACTGAAAATGCTGTTTTTATAGTGGCGTATGTGCGTTATTTTTATCGTAGTGGCAAAATCGCAGATAAAAATGGAAGATGTTTATTTAATATTTATTGGTCACAGTCGCTGTTGTCACAGATACTAGAAAATATCGGTTAAGCTGATCACTTGTTGGGAGGGTCATGGACTAAAGATGAGGTGGACCCATTATATTCGTCTTCCGCGCATGCACCCAACGTTGACCTACTCCAAAGGAACTCAACTGACAAAGTCATATGGTCAACAGTGATGAACGTGTTTGTTTATATCTTAATTATTAATGACAAGCACTATTATATTAATAATATACATTTACCAATTTCAATTTAATCGAACTGCATTAAAAAAACCGGTTAGGCGAAGTGTAAAAACATCTGAAAAGTACTAGTTTACGAAACAGTATCCTAACCTCCAAATCTAATCCACGCCTTTTTCGCTAGTCGTGTCGGCAGAAAAGCAGTTCGGTGTTTGGGACACGGAGAGATCGGTTGTGCGCAACCCAGCGAGATCGCTCTACGTCGTGTTTAGTCCGTCGTGCGTGTGCTCCGGAGCGGGGAAGGTGATTGTTGGGNCTAGCGGTGTCGCACGGCGAGCAGAGCCCGGGGAAACCCCCCCTTTCCCCCAATCATGCCTGGTGATAGTTACACAGCGTTGGACGGCGGAGGCGGTGAATCACGCGCCCGCAAAGCGTCTCCTCGCGAGAGACACGCGGAAACGTCGCCCACGCCTTCCACGCCGCAGCCATCCGGCGCTGTTTTGTAGTCCGCTCACACATACTACTTCCCACTCTTCTGGAGCCTTGCTAAGGTTATACGTACTTCCAGTATCTTCTTTTAACTGAGTATAGGAAATTAAACCCAAAGGGACAGCGCACCGCGTCCGTGCACACTCACTCAAATGATATTTTGCATATGAACTATTTCTTACCACACATCACTTAGGGGCGGTGATATTTCGCGAAAAGATTTCGAGACATGATACAGTCCAAAGCACTGAAGGGTCGCCCAGCTTCTTTGATTGGCTAAAAAAAAAATGTTCTGGCCCGTGTTAACAGTTTGCGCACGAATCACGAAGGTTCAAGTGTCGGAGTTACTTAGTCCCGAGTGGCTTGGTCGAAGACGAANAGGTTCAAGTGTCGGAGTTACTTAGTCCCGAGTGGCTTGGTCGAAGACGAACACGGCACCAGCAGCCAATGGAGGTATAACAACAGCTGAGGTGTGTATATGGTATTGAAGTCTACTGTGCGCTCCGGTTTTTACGCTAAAAGGCACTGGCCCTACACATTACCAACACACATAGTTTCTCACTGTTTATATAATTTTAGATTATTTTATAGATTATGAATTATAGATAAAATGTAGGTAAAAGTTCAATTTATCCAAAAATAAGGGAGTAGAGGGAAAATATTTGGGCGGCTCTTAACGTAGAGGTTTTGAGAGGCGATGAGGATAAAGAGAGGTGAGTATGGAGCAGCGCCGAAATTTAAAGGGTGGGAGAAACGGGAGATCCCCGAGAAAACCCGCCGACCAGCGGCATCGTCCGGCACGATTCCCACATGCAAAAATCCAGGAGCGACCCCGCCGGGAATCGAACCCGGTTTGCCTAGGTGGGATGCGAGTAGTCTAGCCACTACACCACCGGGGCCCCAGCTAATAATAAGCTCGATATATGTTAACGCAAGTATAAAACGCTCGTAATACATTATATATATTTAGAAAACAACCAAGTATATCATACATAAGCTGATTTTTCAAAGGTTTGATTCAAAATGTGTTAGAACACTTTTTTTTAAACAAAATACTTTTAGATGTATGTATACTTCCTCTAGCCAATTTGTAATGCAGTTTGATTAAATTCAAATCGGTGAAAGTAATTTTGTACTATAATATTGTTTGTCATTTAAAAATAAAAGATGTAAACAAACACTTTCATCATTGTTGACCATGTGACTTTGACAGATGTGTTCCTTCGGGGTTGGTCAGTGTTGGGTACATGCGCAGAAGACGAATAAGCGGTCTACCGCCTTATCTTTAGTCTATGGTTAGAACCAACAGGACGATGATAAGTGTGGAAGCATAAATGAAAAATGAAAGTCGTTCCTGTAATGGTTGATATCAGTGATACAGTTATAGCTCGTCTTGAACGCCAGTTAAATGTGCACATTGTGGAGAAGTGTAAATGTAACACTGTTTATAGGTGCTGATCCATAGCAAGGTCACGGGGGACACAAACCCACACCCTCCCTCATGCCCACCTTCACGGGTTGCGATTGTCAGTGTAGCGCCAGTCTCGAGTCTTGATCGCCTTGAAGTGTCTGCTTCATCTTCAAGGAGGAAAAACCTCGACGTCTTGTTCGAGAGCCACAGTTTCCTGACGAGAGTGTACTTGCAACGTGGCACCGCAATCGTCCAGCACCGAGCCATAGGGGCAGGGCGACCTGGACTTCAACATCCTATGTGCACACTTGCCGTCTTAATTTTACCATTGGCCGCTTGTCTTCGCGTGAAGACGGCCTTTTACACGAGTGAGCCAATCATAATTAAGTTTCTCTGATACTGACCGTCGTCCGTGATTCGCGAGCAGACAGATATGGCGCGTGATTCGAATGATCCAATCACGAAAGTGGTTCTGTACTAAAACTGCGTTGGAACACAACTTGTCCCGAAATCTTTTCGTGGAAAACAGGCGCCCCTAGCCATAGTCTCTTCCGGCGTACGTTTCAGCTGTGCGACTGTGAAGTGGAACGTAGCGGTTTGGGCGGCTCATAACATCGAGGTCTTGAGAGACGATGTGGGTGAAGCGAGGTGAGTGTGGAGCAGCGCCGGAATGCAAGGGCGGGGAGAAACGGGAGATCCCAGAGAAAAACCCCGTCGACCAGTGGCATCTTCCGGCACGATTCCCACGTGTCTTGGGGCGACCCCGCTGGGAATCGAACCCGGTTCACCTATGTGGGAGGCGAGTAGTCTGACCACCACACCACCGCGGCCCCCGTGCGACTGTGGCGCAGTGTGAAACAATCTCATAACTTCGCTCGTGTATATGTATAGCTAGAGACCCGGCAAATTCGCTAATTCATTTTGGGACAAGCTAGAATTCAAAACACGGGTGTTTATAAAACTTCATCCATTGGACCACACTGTGTTTCGACACCTCCCGGAGAACTCTGGCCCCAATCGTCGCCTTCCACTGTGACAGCCGACATCCAATGTGCAGTTGACATCGGCATATTTGTATATAAGACTGTAGAGCTCAACCTGCAGGTCGTTGAACTCGCAAATTTTTCAGGTCTCTGTGTATAGTTCAATAACGATACTGGCTGAGAGAACTCGAGATTACACAGGTGCAGCATCCGCTTATTACCGCGAACTCGAGCCGCACGCGACACCGAAACTGCTTCCACATGTCGGAATGCCGTTCCCAATCAACGCCTGGTAAAAATTGCTCGCCAGCCGACAGCATAACCAATAGCTAGGGCCAGTGACTTTTCGCGTAAAAATCGGAGCACACAGTAGACTTCAATACCATATACACACCTCAGCTGTTGTTACACCTCCATTGACTGCTGGTGCCGTGTCCGTCTTTGACCAAGCCACTCGGGACTAAGTAACTCCGACACCGAACCTTCGTGATTCGTGCGCAAACTGTTAAAACGGGCCAGAACATTTTTTAGCCAATCAAAGAAGCTGGACGACCCTATAGTACTTTGGAGTGTATCTTGTTTCGAAATCTTTTCGCGAAATATCACTGCCCCTACCAATAGGCAACCTCTCGCAGCACGCTGTGGCCAATCAGACACTAAGCCCGCTCGCCAAGCCTCGCGCAAACCAACCAGAGGAGGGGTACGCTCACATCGTGTCTGTGTGCTAGTAGGATGCTGAAATCTAGCCTAAGTGGAACACTTTTTGTGAACATCAGGTGTCCCTGCTTATATAGTATATGTTCAAATCGTTAAATACGCGTATTCACTGCAGTTTTCGTCCGCTTTTTTGTAAGCTGTCCTACAATATATTCGCGTTATCTTCACACTCTTTGAATCAAACCCTAGAAGAATCAACCCACATATGACATATTTCGTTGTTTCCTCAATATGTCGTGTGTTACAAGCGTTTTATACTTCTGTTCACCAAAAAGTATTTTTTTTTGTTCATTTGAACGTTAACTTATATTTAATCTATAAATTATAATATTTAATTTACAGTGAATAGGGATAGGGAAATTTCGCGTTTCAAACAATCTGTAAGCTAGACTCCACATTCATTTGTATTTTTGAGTCTCAACTTTTTGTTCATTGGCTGAAGCTCCAGTGTGCAGCCAATTTTACCTCAGATCAAGTGGAATGGGATTCGGTGGGTTTTTTTTTTCATTGCAGGTCTGGTATTGGTTCAGAGTTCACCTGGGCGTATCTAATAAATTGTGACACAATTGCAAACATAACCGGAAAAATTCGCGAGTTCAATGACCTGTAGGCTAGACTCTACAGTCTCACGTACAAATATGCGGATGTCAACTGCACATTGGTAGTCTCCTGTCAAGAGTGGAAGGCGACGATTGGACACCGTTCTCCAGGAAGTGTCAAACACCGTGTGGGCCAATGGATTAAGTTATTTAAACGCATGTGTTTTGAATTCTAGCTTGTCCTAGAACGAATCCGAGAATTCTTCAGGTCTCTAACAACTGTATATGTTTTTGAAGTATAGCTTGTCCTAAAATTAATTCGCGAAATTTCCCAGTCCCTTTGAATATAAATAAAAACAGGGAGAGAATAGGTGTGTTGGTAATGCCTAGTGAGAAATACTTCGCATACAAAATGCTATTAAGGCGAGTGCGCACGAATGCGGTGCGTTGTCCCTTTGGTGTAATTTTCTAGACTTAGTTAAGCTGTGTTTGCATGAGGCGGAGGAATAGCCCGAAAGTAGAACTTGAGCAGGGCTTCAGAAAAGTTGAAAATAACTGTGAATGGAGTATACATGAAGAAAATACCGATTTTTCATCTTTTTTTAGAGAGCTACTATTATTAATGCCAGACAAATGTTGCGTACGAATAGTATATTACTGTTACAGTTTGACTTAACTAAGGAATTTTAAATGGATAATGTACTTATTTTCGAAATGGCGGCCTCATTGAAGTTTATTTCATATGCTATATATCTGGAATTATTGAACCGATTTTAACGCAACTTGGTTCGCTTTCACTGCTTATCGTTTACCCTACATTTATCTGAAAACCTATTAAGTCGGCCGTGTTCAAAGATAGCGTCATCTAAAGAATTAAGCTTAATTATCTTATCTAGAAACCCGGAAATTTTGCGAATGTACATTTTAGATTCTGCTTCTATTGGAGCACTGTTTTTAGACCCGCCATTGGCGACTTTCAACCAACAAAGATCATGCGACGGGAAAAAAGAACAGAATACCGTGATTGCTGGTCTAGGTTTTTAAACTATAGCAACATACGATGAACATACGGCCATAGAACAGGTCTTGACACTTGATTATCTATACTTTGCCCATTCCAAGATGGCAGCAGAGATAAGCTCTATCAATGGCAAAGTCACAGCCATTGGCTGGCTAGTCGTTTCAGAGAATGAATGCGGTAGAAAATAGTTCCGACGGTATTCTTTAGTTTTTAAAAGTCTAACTAAGTAATTCAAGTATTCAACTGCGTTATTTAATCTTCTGTGATATTGAAATACTTTGAGCAACTGCAAGTGTCGGTAGGATGCTTGCAGGTTTCGAATATTTTTATTTTGGTTCTTCGTCTCGGGGTAAAAACGCACCAAGTAACCAGAGTTGGGCAAGATGGTGGACGAGATAAGCCGGGGGTTGAAGTGCCGAAATACATGCAAGTCAGACAGAAAATTGCGATTATTATATAAATTCTGAATGCAAATAATTCACTTTATTGCAAATACTTAACTAATATAAATATTGTCTTTCTACTGTGATATTTTACAGTGTAGTTTAATAATGTAGTCCTCACATCACACACCAGAGTGTGCTGGTGGCTGGCTGCATAACCAATACCTAGAGACCTGAAAATTAGCGAGTTCAATGACCTGCAGGCTCGACTCTGCAGTGTTATGTACCAAAATGCCGATATCAACTGCACATTGGTTGTCTGCTGTCACAGTGGAAGGCGACAATTGGGCAGCGTTCTCCAGGAGGTGTCAAACACCGCGTGGACCAGTGGTTGATATTTTATTAACACACGTGTTTTGAATTCCAGCTTGTCCCGAAATGGATCCGTGATTTTTTCAGGTCTCTACCAATACCTTTCACATGCACGGACCAGCGGAATATTACAAGCTGCCACGTTGGAATTGATAGAGACAGCCGGTAATTTTTCGCCAAAAACAAAATGAGTACACTGTATACTTACAGACTATAAGCACGAAACAGCAGTTTGTCTGTTGCCATTGGTTGTTGTCTCTTTGAGAAGGCGTTTTCATATTTAACCGGGGCCACTCAGAATTTGGCAACATCGACACGGCCCCTGCGTGATTCGTGTGCAGACAGTTAACAAGCGTCATAAAGTAATTCAGCCAGTCAAGATAAGTAGGCGACACTGCAGTGTTTTTAAACATAACTTGTCTTGGAATCTTTTCGCGAAATTTCACTACTCCTGTGGATAGAGTTCACTTACGTTCGTGAGTTGTCTGTCATGTTGACCGATTTAGTTCACGAATTAGCTGTATAGCGATGCCATCAAAGTAGTGTGGGTATGTATTGCTAGTATAGGGATAATTTCCAGGGGGTCAGAAGTAACTCCACGGGTAATACCACTGCCATACAATATACTGTTGTAAAAATGGTGGCTTACTGCTTTTCTTAAGCTTTCAAAATTGTTTTAATTTAACGTATCAAAAAGAAACAGTTTAAAGATATTTTCAAATAATTAAAATTAATATTTCAATAATAAATGATGTGATAACCCCTATACTTATGTATCTAGCCTTACTTTGATAGCAATAAGGGTGACAGCTTTTCACGTCAATGCCAAGACCTGTCCTTCTAAGATCGCGAGTTGATTTGACAGATTTGGGCGGCTCTTAACAACGAGATCTTGGCAGCCAATGAGGGTGAAGTGAGGTGAGAATGGAGCAGCCCCGGAATGCAAGGGGCGGGGGAAGCAGGAGATCCCCAAGAAAACCCGCCTACCAGCGGCATCATCCGGCACGATTCCCGCTTGCGAAAATCCCGGGAGTGACCTCGGCCGGGGGGTTGAACCGGGTTCGCCTTTTGTGGAAGGCGAGCGGTCTAACCACTCAGCCACCGTGGCCCTTAAGATCGTGGCTCGAGTACAAAAAGGACTGTGGGGTCTAGCTCGTTGCCGGATGAATCCGCGAAAATTCATAGTCTCTAATCACAGTTCAGCAATTTGTCCGAACGAGTCCCCCCACATGATGGCGTGCAAGTACCGTTAGCACGTTCAGTCATCATTAGAGACCTGAAAATTTTCGCGATTTCAATGACCTGCAGGCTAGACTCTACAGTCTTATGTACCAAAATGCCGACATCAACTGCAAATTGGTTGTCTACTGTCACAGTGGAAGGCGACTATTGGACAGCGTTCTCCAGGAGGTGCCAAACACCGCGTGGACCAATGGCTAAAGTTATGTAAACGCAAGTGTTTTGAATTCTAGCTTGTCTCGAAATGAATCCGCGAATTATTCAGGTCTCTTAGTCATCATGTCCATGATCGTGGACGTGGTGCAGATGACTGATACGTATAGCCAGTGCTGTACTCAGCGAGGCATCAGTTCTCAATGCCTTGAGAGTTTTACCTTAGTGTAATCTGATTTGTGAAAGCTGCCAAGACTATTGTTTATGAACGGCTGACGGTAAATGGTGTTCCCAATAAAGTGAGCACTTTTGAAATCAACCTTAGGAAAAAGTCACTGCTCCTACCTGCATATATATTAACGGGCTCACTGGGTGACATACGCCAACTGTAAAGTTGGTAACGATGGATGGAAAGTAGTTCCATATCTTAACGTCGAATAAAAGGTGTTAGGTAGCCATTTGTGATAACTTATATTATTTATTTCGCTTCATATTTTTTTAATGCGTCAAAGTTTAAAAATGAGCAAATTGGTAAAATATTTACTTTTGTAATAATTTCGCAAATTCGCTTGACCAACGCATGAAGAAAGTGATGAAGCCAATGTCACTGTTAATTGTACATAATGCGGGAGGATACACAACGTGCATGCAATTAGATCTCAAGCAGGGTTTTCAAAAGTGCTCTGCAGTTTGCCATGAACAGCCTTTAGCTTCTTTGATCACGCAACACGTTGGTTAACGCGATAATTAAAACAAAATTAAACCTTTTGACATAGCCGTGTGTTATCGAACGGCATGTTATCATAAATCTGCTCGGGTTCATATCTTTCCGTGTCAATATGCAAATTCTTTTCCTTTTGTCTCTGTAACCCACTATTTCATTTCTCCTTTCGTTCCATTTAACATATGTCTGTGAAGATATGTTTGAAAATGAGAGGCTATAAAATTATCATCATCGTTAGATTGAATATACCATTTTCACGTTAGGAAGGAGTAAAATAAGAATTGGTTTGAAGAGATACAAGTTTCACGTGAAGAACGTAACACAAACGAAAATAACTCCGTAATAATGACGTCTGCAGCAACAAAGGCATCAGTAACTAAATATGTTATAACTGGCACGCGATGTATTTCTTGCCATAATTATTCATCTGTACTTTCCAAGCTGGCTGGAGCAGAAGTTCAAGGCAGTCTAGTGCAAGCGACTTCCTGCTTATTCTCAAACACCGCTGTGCAAAAGAAGACGGGCTTGGCTAAGATGAAAGTTATGCCTAGGGGCAGCTGTTCTTTCGCGAAATATTTCAGGACAATTTGTGTTCCAGAGCACTTTAGTTCAGAACCACTTTCATGATTGGTTCATTTGAATTGTTACTCGTCTCGTCTGTCTGCCAGCGAATCACGGACGCTAAGTATCGAGGGAACTTAATTCCTATTGGCTCACTCGTACAACAGACAGTTTTCACACAAAGACAAAAGACTATCAGTTAAATGAAGACCGCAAGTGTGCTCATAGGTAGGGTAGTGACATTTCGCGAAAAGATTTCGAGACAAGATACAGTCCGAAGCACTGTAGGGTCGTCCAGCTTCTTTGATTGGCTAACAAATGTTCTGGCCCGTGTTAACCGTTTGCGCACGAATCACGAAGGTTCAGTTTCGGAGTTACTTAGTCCTGAGTGGCTTGGTCAAAGACTGACACGGCACCAGCATCCAATGGAGGTATAACAACAGCCGAGGTGTGTATGCAGTATTGAAGTCTACTGTGTGCTCCGATTTTTACGCGAAAAGTCACTGGCCCTAGCTATTGGTGAATACTTTGAAGGAAGCATGTCCTCTTTCCGTATTAAACATATTTCCTAGGAGGAAACTTGTACATACGTGCCGCCTGACGATGGCATGAGTCTTATCTTTCCGCGGAAAGTGGGCTATCAAGAGATATGCATTGTGTGCCCACAATTCCCCTACAAATCACGCGAAACGAGCTTGATTTATTCATAAGTGGAGAAGTTAAAAGCGCTATCATATGTAGCCATGTTTTAATAAATGATAAGGTTGATGTCATATTCAGCGTGAATCATAATGCATTTTAAAACTCGGTTGCGAGGCGGAACGAAAATACATCTACTTATCCACATTTAATTTGTGTGGCTTCGCGAAGTTGCGCAAAAAAATACAATTTCGCTTCACTTCTCGCCGAGTTTGCATGTTCTACTGTAGAGATCCCAAACGTAAAGTCTCAAAGCAGTTACTTCCGCGTTTTAGAATAGATTACACGTAAACAATGTTCGAAAATAAGTAAGGTAGCTTACGCCAGGCTCTACAATGCCGACAGTGTGATTGAAGCAAGTGACGAGGTTCCAGTTTTGGACATCGGGCATAGAGATACATTGTCATAAGAATGAACTGCTTAGATCCCTTCGAGGCAGGGCTGCGATTGATTTAGCACAGAACTAAGTAAATGCAGAGAAAGTAGAATACATGTGTTACAATCACAGGCTAAAGGTGAGGTAGACCGATCTCGCTGGCTGCGCACAACCAAACTCCGAGTCCCAACATTGAATTGCTTTTCTGCCAGTAAGACTAGGAAAAAAAAAAAAATATATATATATATGCAAAAAATTTTTTTTAACATTATTTAAAATTATTTTAAAATTATTAAAGAGTTAATTTAAAATTATAAAAAAATATTAAAAAATTTTATTTTTAAAAAATATTTAAATTTCCGAAGGTGCTCCCCACTCCCTCTACCAATACTCATTCACCATCTTGGTCGGGGCAGTACGCCATCTTGGTAGGTGTCACAGTCACCGTCCGACATCTTGTTTTTTTTTCGTTTGTCATTTGTTTATACATCACTGGAGTTAGTCTCTCACCTTCGTTCGACCGCCGTCTTGTTTTTTTTTCGTTTGTCATTTCTTTTACATTCTAATTTGTACACGTTTACATTGGCTACGAACTTCGCAGTGACTACTTGTTAAACTGAGTAAGTACGTCAGAACAACTCTGCGCTGAGCTTCGATTAGCTGCTATTAAGTTTAATGAACAGTGTTATTGAGGTGGCTAAATTTGACCGGATTGTCAGCATTCTTTGAAATAAATAAAAAGCCAGGTCAAATAGCGGTATACTTCGTACTGTCACAGTCAGAGCAAGGTTAGTTGTATTAAACTCAGCATAAGTAAGTGATGGAAGCGATTATTAATAATTACGGAAGCGTGTTATTGAGGTTAGGATTTTTTGTTTGCATTAATTTACATAGGCATAAAACTGTTGTAGCCATGTGAATGTGTCCACTTTGGTAACAATATAATAGAACATGTTTAAATACGGCTGCCGTAACAAGTTCTCATTAAGGCGCCCGTCTACCTGGAACTTTTTCCCACGTTTAGGCCGAGAAGCGCGGGAGCGATAAGGGCGACACTGCCACGCTCATCAAGTGCGCCATCGACACTAAGCGCAAGGCTCTGAACTGGCGTGCAGTGTTCTCGTCGTGCTGCGTGTACCTATGGGACTTTCAGCGGTGACCATATTATTTTATTAGTGGGAAGTCTTTAGGAAGGTTCAGTGCAGGCCCCTATAGTAGTTTTGTATGTATCTGATGCGTGCATTTTGAGCTACAGCGCCTTGGAAAGGCCGTTTTTAGCGGTTTTGGAGTACTCTGAATTGATGTTTCTAACGTACGTGATATTTTGAAAGTACTTAACAGCTCTCGTCTGAAGTGTGTGTGCTTTTCGTAGATCAGCACGTTGGACGCACGCTTAATAGTTTCGTTGAAAAACGTGTATTTGGAACACTCTGCAACGCAGTTCAAGCGCCAGGTAGACGGGCGCCTTAACATGGTCATCCTTTAGTTTAACCCCGGTCTTCCACTTTATATTTTTATTTCAGGTGTTGCAGCAAAGGCGATTTTTGGTCTCACAAGCATACTTACTAATTCCTTATAGAGATCGCTGTAATTTCCCGTTATTACACGGCATCGTGCCAGACTTCGCAGCTGCATCTCATTTGCTGCAATCAGTTGAGATTCAGCTGGTAATGAATGCTAGTAGTCGTTGCTGACTCGCGGAAATTTTTTAGTTGGCAGCTACTTTATCAGCGGACCAAAAAAACTAACTTTTAATGGCACCACTGCAGAAGCTACCGTAGGGTAGTTTCGATTATAGATAGAGATGATGGAAAATCGCGACAATTTTTTTGAACCAACATATCTTCTGTGACACTCTAACTAGTTTATTCTTTCATGATTGGATGGACAAAGTTTCTACTCAGCTATGTTGTTTGCAGACCAATCACGAACGTTCTGTCTTATTGTATCAGAATCCTCATTGGCCTATTGAAATGGGATAGTAGTTTCATGCATGCATGACAGCCAATAAGGAAAGTAAACTGCTCGACATGTGTACAGTACGTTGAATCCTAGCAAACAGTCAACTTTTCCCGCGATAAACCATCATATATAGGTCTAATTATAGATAATTTGATTCTACCCATTTTTTTTAGAATAAATTAATATAAATGTTTCCGTTTTTTAACCTCCGTGAGTTATAGTCGATTCTGTATATTCTTTGCAGCTACTGTTCAACGAAGAAAACATTTGTTTTTACATATATACCTATGTAAATGAAATTGTATTACACCCCTAATATAGTACAAAAATTATACGTGTGCTGCTTATTTTTTTGTTATTATTGGGAATTGTGTAAATTATTATTGAACCGCTAATTTTTATTTTGAGATGTTTATAAAATGGCAGAATTCCGGCAGCAGTAGATATATGGCCTGAAGGTGTTGGTTAACCTGACAGACTTCTGAACGAAAATGTTTTCGTTGCCACACGGCTGAACTAAAAATTACTGTTCAAGTTAGGGGTTGTTAACCCATTGAGCTCTATGCTAATTGCATCTCCGGAAGTGTAAATACGTTCTCTTGCAGCGAAGGATCCCCTATTGGTTGGCCTGCAGGCTAGTTAGTAAGTTACCAAGCACTGATTGGTGGACGGCGTTCCGACATTTTGCCGGCCAGTGACGCCGTTTTTTTTTGTTCGTGCGTATGGAGTTCGCTGTATAAACCGTTTTTACACCTCGGTATTCGTAATTAATCTGTGCCGAAAATATAATTAAATTATCAGCTACACACACACACACACGCGCACGAGCGCGCGAATATTTCATTGCTGTCTTGCTGGAAATGATGATTTCGGTAGCCTGAGTAATTACTCCGAACGTCGAAAAGTCCTGGAGCTGTTTTCCACTTTTGAGGTTAAGAAGCGCGGGAGCGATAGGGGCGACTCTGCCACGCGCATCAAGTGCGCCATCGCCGCTAAGCGCAAGGCTCTAAACTGGCGCACAGTGTTCTCGTCACCTTGCGTGTACCTATGGGACTTTCAGCGGTGACCCTATGTACTGGTATAAAGTCTGTAGCATAGTTCAATGCAGTGGCCTAGAGTAGTTTTGTACGTGTCTGACACGTATATTTTGAGATACAGCGCTTTGGGAAAGCCTTTTTTTTTTAAAGCCATTTTGGAGTGCTCTGGAATGGTGTTTCTAACGCGCGTGTTGTCACAGAATAGGTAAGTACACAGAAGCAGAATAGCGTGACTGTACCTTCGATGTTGGTGTACCCATTCGCTGATTGGCTGCACGAGAGCCTGGAAGTGGGCCTTCATGTCTGGTTGGCTGCTGAGTGCTGAGAAAGGTTCCCCTATTGGCTGGTCTGACGCCTGGCAACTAGTTACCAGGCGCTGATTGGCGAACGGCGTTCCGAGGTATCGGTGGTCAGTGACGCCATTTTGCTGGCGTGTGCAGCTGGAGTTCGCGGAATAAGCGGCTATTTCGCCTCTGTGTTCTTAAGTATAGATGGTTCCCGGTAAAATTACCACTTTTAAAATCTAACTGTGGAAAAAAAAATCACCGTGCCTAGCACCTTGAATTTTGACGGAAACACTGACTCGTGCTCCCAGTTACATTGGCCTAGTTAAGTTGGCAACGAAGTACGAATAGTGTTCCCGTATCTCGACGTCACATTCAAAGCGTAACTTTCACATTTGCAGCCACTGAATTTATTAAAAATATTTTCCGTCTGTTCGACACAGATTGGAGTAAAAATTGGCATATTGTTTACGTATTCAGACTCTTAACCATTTCACAGATTTAACTTGACTGGAGAATGAATAAAGTGAGAAGGTCAGTGCAATGCTAAATTTACACATGATGGAAGGATACAAAGTAAGCAGAGAAGTAGAGCTTAGGCAGGGCTTTCGAAAGTGCTCATTTAACCGTGAACATCCTATAATCTGTGTTACTACCTTAGTTTAAATGCCAGTGAAAATATATCGTCCTCACTATATATATAAATATAAATATATATATGTTGTGTCCGTTTGTTCGGACGCGTATAACTCCCGAAAAAATTAACCAATTTTCATTCCGTTTTTTTTTATAAACCTTCATTTCGTTCACACGAGTGTTTGTACGCCTTTCTTTTTTTATCTGTATTACCTGCAAAGGTACTACAATCTGCGAAAAGCTAATTTTTTACCATGGTTTCGCATCAGGAAGCGCCTTTGATGACAGCTGTCTGCTTGAACATTTCAGTTTGTTGTTCTCAATTGTTTTTTTTTTACATACATACATATACTTGTATATACACATATACTTAGGGGCAGTGGCATTTCGCGAAAAGATTTCTAGACAAGATACAGTCCAAAGCACTTTAGGGTCTTCCAGCTCCTTTGATTGGCTAAAAAAAATGTTCTGGCCCGTGTTAACCGTTTGCGCACGAATCACGAAGGTTCAGTGTCGGAGTTACTTATTCCCGAGTGGCTTGGTCAAAGACGGACACGGCACCAGCAGCCAGTGGAGGTATAACAACAGCTGAGGTGTGTGTATATAGTATTGAAGTCTACTGTGTGCTCCGATTTTTACGCGAAAAGTCACCGGCCCTAGTTATACTTCTTTCAATTAATTTCACAGAAATGAATAGAACCAAAAATCTTTTATGCCACAGCAACGCGTGGTCGGGTAAGCTAGCGTTAAATGTTTACCTGACTTTCAAACACTGTGCAGCGCGGTTCGAGCGCCCGCCGGAAGGAAAGACATCAGCCGTAGGCGGCGCGGGGTCATGCAGCGACGAAGGCCTGCTAACTTCCTCGTTGACGTGTCGGGCCATGTCGACGCAGATCCGAGGCTGACGACAGCGTCGTGCGTTAACTGGGGTTCACCACCGCTTGCCCTGGCAGCGTTCGCGTTGCGTTATAACCGAGTACGTCCTTCCCCTTTCCTTGAAAAAAAAAATATATATATTTCCTTGTTGTCGCGCAGGCGTCGTCGTGACTGTTCCGCGCCAGAAGCCCATTGCATGCATGACTCAGTTGCGCGAGCACCGAGTAGCTCGAGACCTGATCAGAGCTTCCAGCTCAGAGTGGGTGACCGCCAGGGACCTGCGAACCTGGCGTCGTTTATCGTCTTCAGACTAATCTCCTAGAAGTACTCCTTAAGGCGCCCGTCTACCTGGAACTTTTTCCCACGTTTAGGCCGAGAAGCGCGGGAGCGATAAGGGCGACACCGCCACGCGCATCAAGTACGCCATCGCCGCTAAGCGCAAGGCTCTGAACTGGCTTGCAGTGTTCTCGTCGTGCTGCGTGTACCTATGCGACTTTCAGCGGTGACCATATTATTTTATTAGTGGGAAGTCTTTAGGAAGGTTCAGTGCAGGCGCCTATAGTAGTTTTGTATGTATCTGATGCGTGCATTTTGAGCTACAGCGCCTTGGAAAGGCCGTTTTTAGCGGTTTTGGAGTACTCTGAATTGATGTTTCTAACGTATGTGATATTTTGAAAGTACTTAACAGCTCTCGTCTGAAGTGTGTGTTCTTTTCGTAGATCAGCACGTTGGACGCACGCTTAATAGTTTCGTTGAAAAACGTGTATTTGGAACACTCTGCAACGCAGTTCAAACGCCAGGTAGACGGGTGCCTTAACTACATAGATCGTTATATGTACATTTTTTTTTTGGTTAACCCAAATTCACTATCTCGGACAAATTAAAAAAGAGTTAACAAATATTTAATTATTTGCAACATTTTATATTTTTACTTTTATAACCTACTTATTCTTTTTAGACGGACGTCAGTCTTAAAATATCTTAAAATTTGTTTAGCATACAGTGCAATGGCAAGTGGATTAGCTGACAGCGTGTTGATAAAAAAAAATACAGCCCCGACTTGACGGACCAGCTGATGGCGGAAGGATACGTAGTCAGGTGTAAACAGTGGCGCTACTTTCGGAGACCTGTCAGAAAGTGGCCTTCTTATACAGAATGGACTATATAGTAGGCTAACTACTGGAGTTAGGAGGGGGAGCATGTTCCAGGTGCGTGACGGGCCCTAGGCCTATATACGCACCACAAACAAAGATAGGGTGTAGAAGAATCATGCACCCACACGACCAAGTGAGGTTTCAGAGTGCCAAGCCCGTGGAAGGGTCATGGTGAACCAGCGAGGCCGCAGGAGGAAACCCCATGACGAGGCACATGCTGGGTGGGGTTCTCCGTGGCAGGAAAGTAAGGACGGAATTAAGGCAGTGTTTAACATGCGGTGTTAGCAAGTGTGCGAAGGCGAAACACAAAGACGAGCAGGTGTGTGGGAAGGGGGGGGGGGATCGCGTAATACAACTGTAAAAGAATCTTGTCCCCGGGAGGTTGCCCGAGGGCGTTATATGTGGAGATCTACAGAATTCGCATTGTCATTTGGTACCACCCTATAAGCCATACGCCAACATGACAACGATTTGTATTTTTCTTGGCCACCGCAAACTATATTGCTTCGAAGGCCTGTGTGATCTCGCCGCTGTAGACTGGCTGGTCAACCGATGAGCCGTAACTATTGGCTGAAAGCGCTTGCCGCACAAGTTTCCGGCCAATGGCTGGAGACGAGCAAGCATACGTCATGAAGCTGAGTCTGCAGCAAAAAAATGACGCGAATTTCGCACGTCCCTAGTTATATGTATGGACTGTAAAATTTCGCGAATCGATTTTAGGACAAACTTGTAGACTTCAAAAACTTGTACATTTATGTTGTGTTTGCAATCGGATCATAGTTTGTTAGACGCGTCCAGGTGAACTCTGACCCAGTGACAGATATGCAAGGTAACAAGCAACAAATCACGTGCCGCGTGGACTGAGGTAAAACCTGGATATACACTGAACGGAAAGCAAAATGCCTAAAATACATAGTACAGTAGAGTCTAGCCTACATGTATTGTAAAACGCTAAAATATTTCCTGTCTCTAGTTATGTGTGATCAAGGGCTATGAGCACCTGATTTTCGCGAAATGACTCCACACTTAGTTTTACTCCAAAATGCTTTAGCTGAGATGAACCTTCGCGATTTGATACCTTTAACTGTTACCGTAGACTAAAAATGAGGTAGACAGATTTTTCGTATTCTGCGCATGCACCCAGCATTGACCTATCCTCCACGCCAATACAACTGTCAGTCACATGGTTAACGCCCACATAGCACAGGATATCCACCGGATATCCTAATTAGATCCACAATATCTAAAAGTCATCCAAGTCCTACAGTGAATCTCGAATGTATATCCTTTGGATATCCAATAGTAGATACCAGTTTTGTACCACTTACTGGATATCCATTAATATTACACAACCACCAATGGCCATTACTTAAGGTACGTGGCTACATATAAAAATGTCTATAGGACATCCCAAATATCTATATCACATTTAGAATATTGAGCGGACATTTGGATATATTTTGGTATTCTTGTGAATGTAACGTTGCTATTCTTTGTTTGCCTTGGATATTCTGAATGTCCGTGAGTGACATCCGTCAGATATCCTTTGTATGTCTGTGTGATATATGGGCAGTGATGAACGTGTTTGTTTATATCTCAATTTTCGAAAGGCAAGAAGCACTTTTATTTCAATAAAATACTCTTACCCATGTGAATTTAATCATGCACAAGAAATTTGTTAGAGGAAGTATACAAACATCTCAAACACTTGTTTACATAAGCAGTATTCTAACCTCATATCTTATCCACGTCGTTCATGATTGTCACATTGGCAGTAAAACCAGTTCCATCTTAGGTCATAGAGACTGGTTTTGCACCAATCCATATTCACTGTACGTCTGTTAAACGTCTTAAGGGCTCTGCGTACCAAGCCTGCAACTACGGAGTTTAAATATGGAATCAACGTTAAAGAAATTCCTTCTCAGTGCGTCAATTTTAAAGATAACGATTTTAGTACGGCTGGCGTAATATTACATCTGAGTCTTACCTAGATGCAGGGAGTTGAGTTGTGTGGAGTTTGCCTAAACACTAAGACACCCGTATCCTGTGAAGACACTGGTGACGAAATAATATTTTACCGGCAGTCTCCTTACGGTTCTCCGCAGCATTATATAACAATTTGAGTGTTGCACTCAAAGTGTAAATTACTCAAAACGAACATGATCGATTGCTAGGGCCAGTGGCTTTTCGCGTAAAAATCGGAGCGCACAGTAGACTTCAATACTATATACACACCTCAGCTGTTGTTATACCTCCGTTGGCTGCTGGGGGCCGTGTCCGTCTTTGACCGAGCCACTCAGGACTAAGTAACTCCGACACTGTACCTTCGTGATTCGTGCGCAGAACATTTTTTTTAGCAAATCAAAGAAGCTGGAAGACCCTGCAGTGCTTTCAAATGTATCTTGTCTCGAAATCTTTTAGCGAAATATCACTGCCCCTATCGATTGCATATTATACGCGGGTAAGAACATTTGATTGGGACACTTTCAACTCGGCATTGCATTGGTCGAGAGCCGGCCAGTAATGAACGGTGTACAATTAAGTAAGAGTGTCCGGTTTTGTCAGAACCAAAAGGATGGTTGTAAATAGGAGTACAGACACCAACAAAACTGACGGTCATGCAACCGTGAATATACGTAACTCACTTCTAGCTTGTCGTAACTCTCAGTAAACGTGTACCGCACTCATCATGTTAATTTTTTTTTTTTTCTAAAATGTAATATTAAAATGTACTTTTTTTTACAATAAAATGATGAATAATTTTTTTTGAAAACTTTTTTAACGTGGCAGTAGTCTCCAAGAAAGTTTCGTTGAATATTGTTTTGTTTTAAACGGTTTTCTTTAAAAATTTAAGTATTGATAAGAAATTTCTATAACATTCATTCCCCATTTAAACTCCGTGGCTACAAGTTTCGTAGGCAGAGACCTTAACTGCCTGCCTTTCAATCATGGGCGTTCAGTAGATAAGAACCGTAATTCTGATTGGCCCGTTCAGTCGTGCATATAGGATATTGAATTGTAGCCTACGGGTGAATATTTTCACGTTAAACAGGTGGTCCTACTTTTTCTTATTTTTAGGGGGCCACGGTGGCAGAGCGGTTAGCATGCTCGCCTCCCACCATGGCGAACCTGATTCAATCCCCGGTCGGGTCACTCCCGGATTTTCGCAAGTGGGAATCGTGCCGGATGATGCCGCTGGTCGGCGGGTTTTCTCGAGGATCTCCGGTTTCCTCCCGCCCTTGTATTCCCGCGCTGCTCCATTCTCACCTCATTTAATCCTCGTCGGTTCTCAAGACCTCGTTGTTAGGAACCGCCCAAATCTCTCAGCTCAGCTCAAACTTTTCCAGGCACCGTCATACTGGATCCTTGGTTTTTATAGCTTGTTTATGTTTTAAAAACGTTTCCGAAAGTACCCCTATACCTAGGGCCAGTGACTTTTCACGTAAAAATCGGAGCACACAGTAGACTTCAATACTATACACACACCTCAGCTGTTGTTATACCTCCATAGGCTGCTAGCGCCGTGTCCGTCTTTGACCAAGCCACTCAGGACTAAGTAACTCCGACACTGAACCTTCGTGATTCGTGCGCAAACGGTTAACACGGGGCAGAACATTTGTTAGCCAATCAAAGAAGCTGGACGACCCTACAGTGCTTTGGACTGTATCTTGTCTCGAAATTTTTTCGCGAAATATCTCTGCCCCTGCCTATACCCAACTAGCAATTAACCTGGCACTACAATACAAGTAAGACAAGGGAAATGTGAACTCATTATTACGTCACATTTTTCATTGTGTCGAAATTAGGCAAAAAATATACTGTTACATAAATACGATTTCGTAGTTCAGTCGTTGCCTGTACTGCTGCGTAATGTGTTTAGGGGTGCTTTCGGAATATTGTTTGCAAGTTAAGTATAACCAGGCTATGCTTTTAGTGTAAATATGAGAGTGAGAGAGTGGGTGAAGAGATTCGAGCCGCTCTCAACATTGCGGTCTTGAGAGCCTACGAGGGTGATGCGAGGTAACTTTAGATGAAGGGGCGGGGGAAACGTGAGATCTCCGAGGAAATCCCCCGACCAGCGGCTGCGTCCGGTACGATTCCCACATGCGNGAATATCCCAGGGGGCGACCCCGCCGGAAATCGAACCCGGATCGTGAAAACAGGTGGCGCCCCATACCAACAAGCGAAAGTGAAATGGCGACATACCCGCACGGTATTGAAGTCTGGCATGCGCGGAAATCTTTTCGCCAAAATTCGGGGCGTTCCTGCCGAGGATTGAAGTCGCCGTTCACCGCAGGACCGGCAATATGCAGGCGAGTGTTTCCGTCGCTACGGGCGCGATCTCCCGCACGGCAAGGTCACGTGGCGTGGAGCACGGGGTTATCGCCGGGCAACAGATTCTCGGACGTGGACGTTGTCTTTGCGTTTCACTGCCCCCCCCCCCC
>NQII01002386.1:412786-424803 GCA_002778355.1 Clitarchus hookeri
ATCCTGCTTCGGCACAATGAACCAGGACGTCGTTTCACGTAAAGGTAGTCGATTGCGTACCTCGAGAGCTTGTACGCCAATTACAAGTTCGCCGACGTGTTGAACGTGACCTCGCGACATCGGGGTTGCCACCGCGTCCAACACCTGCTGCATTGCCTCGCACGAAGTTGTTCCGAGGGACGACTTTCACCGCCTGTTCCTGTCGACGACTCGTCTCCCACCTGTTCCGGCCTCCTCCAGAGACTCCATACAGCGTGTTCGCTGCGCGCAACGACCTTGAGTGTGCAATGGATTCCAGTGACATAACGATGAACCTGATAGGATGCGCGAGCTCAAGCAAGGTCACGCGTCGACACAGTATTAACTTAAACCGTTGTTATTTATATGACATATCCACAAACAAGTATTATTACGAAGACTTATTATTTTTTTACTTGATATTTATTTGAAGGCTTCGTCGTAAAATCACGAGATCAATTGTTTTTTTTTACTTTGGTAAAACGTTTCGTGCTTTATTTATTAGTAAATTATTTGGTAGATTATTTATTGCAATTATCGTGAACTTTTGTTCAATACCAATGTTGATAGTGTGTTGCCTAGACCTTTATGTTGGAGAATTCATTGTGATTTTTTTTTATTTAAGAATACGAGTTTTATGCCAAAGGTTACCTTTTAAGAACTTGTGAACAATTCGATGAGAATAATGTGATATATTTGATACCTATTTTTTGTGGCGAGTATTGTATGTACTCGTGCTGTGCGAATTGTCTTTGTTTTACAGAGAAATATAAATATTTATTGCATTTTTTACTTTTGTGTTTTTGTTATTGTGTTGCGTTTTAAACATATTTTGCCAAAATAATTGAATTAGCTATGTCAATTATTCTGCATATATTTTGATTTTCAGTAATACAAAATACACCCAAAAATTATTTTAGATCTTGGGTAATGACATTTATTTTCAGAAATATATTTGTGTTATATTTGGTAACATATTTTTGTGCATAGTAAACAACAGTTTGAGAATATTTAAAAACAGGTAAGATAATAAATATAATTAATTTCCACCTTATAAAACATTGCTAAAAATATTTTCAAGTGGAAATATTATTAGAAATTAGGTTAAAACAGAAAATTTACTAGAAAAAATATAACTCACGATGCTAAGTTACTTGTTTCATCAGTTCCCTTGTTTAACAAGTAAGTTAACAGTTAAACCACTTTCAATCTACCAGGTTGGTGAATGCATGCATTTTTAAATCGCGTGCAGTTCATGTAGCTTATTCTCGTGATATAGGAAACACGTATGTGGAAGCACAAAAAGCGGTTATCACATTCATGTGATGGCGGTAAATCTTGAAAGCGCTGTGGGAATTATAAATACCTTCTATCAGAGATAAATATTTAGGGAACCATCTTCTACTGAAACACGTAACGGTTTATGGTTCTTTTAAAATTAGCATTCGCGTGACTGGATAAACTTACAAGAAACAATTTAAACCGAAGTCGACGTTAAATGAGCAAATATTGGTGTTTCATATCACTAGTTTGTTCTAACTTATGTCGTTTATAAGTACTTCACACAAGGGAATTATTTTTCAAGGTAGTTGGTAACTCCCNAGTACCATGGAGCAAATGAAGCATTCTCAAAGTGCACACCTCTCTTGAATTGCTAATTTGTATTAGAATTCAGTTTTTAATCTGTTGCGTTAATAATTAAAATTAAAAAGCTGATATAAAAGTGTACTGACGTCGACACATGTACCGACAAACTTGTAAAATGTTTCTGCGCCTTTATTTCCTTACACAAGCGCAAAAGCCAGTCACGGTCATAGCGTAATGGAAGTGGAATGGGGAAGTATAAAACCAGAGATAATTAAGAACTAATGATAGGTGTTGCATTACTTCATTCCCTGCTGATTTAAAATTCTGTGAAGCAAAATACTAAAAAAAAAAAAAAAGGTACTCTATAAGTTTAGCTATTTGCCTTAATCTGCTATACGGACATGAAATCTGAAATACCAACGTAAAATGTTGTTTCAAATAGCATAATATAAACTTTAAAAAAAAATTATACGTTCCCGCGTTTTTAAAACTACCAAATATTAATAAATTCGTAAACTGAAAATTTGACACGAAAACAAAGAATTTCAACCTTAGGTAAGACGTGAAGTAGAGTCTTGCGTCACGTCGACATCAAGCTTTTTTGGAAATACTATTCGAATACGACTCCAGTATATTACCACCCCCTCCCCTTCCCAACCCAAATAAAAGTCACTTTAACACTCGACAAATTTTAAGGGAAATCTTTCTCGTTGTGTGATGACTCAAACCGACACACACAAATTCACATCCACGCCTTATCCGGGACTCGAACCCAGATTCCCTCGCGCCATAAGCCAGCTCGCAACTGTGCCAAGCAAGTCTTTTCCATTATGCCACCTCGCTGGATATTGAAGTGGGGCCGCAGTGGAGCAGCGGCTAGAGCACTCGCCTCCCACCGAGGTAACCGGTTTCGATTCCCGGAGGGGTCACTCCCCTAGAATTTCGCACGTGGGAATCGTGCCGGACGATGCCACTGATCGGCGGGTTTTCTCGGGGATCTCCCGTTTCTCCCGTACTTGCATTCAGGCGCTGCTTCATACTCACCTCGCTTCACCCTCATCGGCTCTCAAGAACTCGATGTCAATAACCGCCCAAACCTCTGCACTTCACTCCACTTTTCCTTTCAAAATGCACAAATGAAATAATAAAAACCATTACACAAAAATTCAGGGGCACTTCTTGTTTTAAAAAATACGATGCTTTCTTATGTTTGCCACTTAAAAAAAAAATCCAGTAACTTCTCTGTGTGATTATATTAACCTCTGAAGAAGCGCGTGAAAAATATATTCAGGGTAAATTATTTCTTTACTTTAAGCTGGTGTTTTAAAATATTTTCAATTTTCACCCTTATCTCACAAAATACGAATACCTGCAGTTTCATACCCCGACAAAAAAAAACGTAGCTGCGTCCTTGATGTGATCACACTCAAAAGTAAATTTCTTCGACTTCCAACAATCAAAACCAAATTGATGTCGTAAGTTAATGTTCGAACTGTGGGCGAAATACCATGGAACTTATGTGGTCATATTATATTATACTGTCGACCTACTTTCGTACTCTGCACGGGTGCCAATATTCGCCCACGAATTGCCACTAGGGCAATCAAACTTACGTGAATAAAACACCAATTTGCAGGTTAGTTTATGTTTGGTTTTAAAAAAATTATGAAAATAATACTTACATACAAACATACATGCTTTCATTAAAAATATATATTTTTTCTTAAATTGAATATATACTAATAAAATAAAATCTCCGTCGGGGAATATGCACTGTAAATTCGCGACATTTTGACAGTTATGTTGGCAAAATAGCAGTTCAGTTCTGAGTCTCAGAAATTGGTTCGTGTAAAGATGGCATGGCATATTCCCACTAAGGTTGTCATGTGCGACCGATTCACTCGCCAGCTTCTTCCATGGACGTTCCAAATGCATGTTTGCCCATGCTGGTGTCTTATTGGATGGCAACCTGTTCTGGCAAGAAGCATCGACGACACAGATTCAGCTAAATGTAATAGAAACATGAAAATAACAATAACAATACATTATATGTAAGGCCAGTGACTTTTCGCGTAAAAATCGGAGCACACAGTAAACTTCATTACTATATACACACACCTCAGCTGTTGTTATACCTCCACTGGCCGTTGGTGCCGTGTCCGTCTTCGACCAAGCCACTCAGGACTAAGTAACTCCGACACTGAACCTTCGTGATTCGTGCGCAAACGGTTAACACGGGCCAAAATATTTTTTAGCCAATCAAAGAAGCTGGACGACCCTACAGTGCTTTGGACTGTATCTTGTCTCGAAATATTTTCGCGAAATATCACTGCCCCTACCAATATATGTATGCAGAGTGCAGCGTGTTTACACAATGCTTAGTATAAACTGCGTTGCAGAGAGTTTGAAATATACTTTTTTCAACCAAACTATTAAACGTGATTCCAATATATTGTTCTACGAAAAAAAAAAAACCCACTCTTCAGACGAGGACTGTCGAGTACGTGTCACGCACATTAGAAACACAATTTCAGAGTACTCCAAAACGACTAAAAAACGGCATTTTCAAAGCGCTGTAGCTCAAAATATACGCACCAGATCCATGCAGAATTACTCAAAGGTCCTGCACTCAACCTCCCTACAGACTTTCCACCAATAAAATAATAGGAGAACCACTGAAAGAGTACACGCAGTACAACTAGAACACTGCACGCCAGTTCAGAGCCTTGCGCTTAGCGGCGACCGCGCATGTGATGCACGTGGCATTGTCGCCCTTATCTATTCATCACCTCTCGGCCTGAAACTCAGAAAAAAATCTCCAGGTAGGCGGGAGCTATTGCATCGAGGTCTTGAGAGTTGACGAGGGTGAAATGAGGTGATTATGGAGCAGCGCTGGAGTGCAGGGGTGGGGGAAACGGGATACTCCCGAGATAACCTGCCGACTAGTGGCATCGTCCGGCCCGATTACCCCTTGCAAAAATTCGGGAGTGACCCCGCCGGGAATCGAACGCGGTTCGCCTAGGCGGGACGCGAGAAGTCTGATTACAACGCCAACGCGGCCCCACACACAGTGGAAGTAGATCCTGAATAGGGCTTTCAAAAGTGCACAATTAACCGTGAAAATGTTATAATCAGGGGCCTGCAAAATTCTCTTTAATTTGTGGTTACAGGCTAAACTGCAAGCTTTTGTATGCTCGTTTCACTTCTGCCATTGGCCGATAACTTGAGAGACACGCCTCGAAGACGCTTTTAGCCAATAGTAAGGCCTCAACGGCTGAGCAGACCAACCTCCAGTGAAGCAGTCACGTAGGTAAACGACGCAATTAGCTGCTAGTGGCCAACGAAATCATGAACTGCACTCAGTCATCTATAGTGCAGTGAAGTTTAGCATGAAACAAAACCGTTACCCAAATTTGGCAGGTCTGTGCCTGTATAAGTTGTTCATGGTTAAGTATGCACTTTTTAAGCCAACGTTTGAAAAATTTCACTGCCCTACCGCATGTATTTTAACGTGCACACTAAAGTTGGTAACAATGAAGGGAAAATAGTTCCAAGTTTAAATGTTAAATTCAATATGTTAGGTAAATATTCATATATACCAGACTATTTATCTTGTTTTCTGTTTGTTATTTTTAATTCAAATAAGTGGAGGAATGAGCAAATTCGAAAAAAAGATTTGCTTTTCTAATAATTTCACAGTTTCACTTGACCGATGCATGAATAAAGTAATGAGGTTCATGAAAATGTTAAATTTACATGTGGTTGAAGAATACACAACGTGCATACAATTATATCTTAAGCAGAACTTTCAAAAGTGCTCATTTCACCAAAAGTACTTCCAAGACGCGTCGCATAGTGCCTGCAGATAGGCAACTGATGTAACACAAATGCCTTGTTGGTTGCATATCGTCCAGGTGGTATAGCAACAACTATCGCCAATCGATAATGTTAGGTATTTGTGCGGTTCATAACACCGTATCATCGCACACACACGAACTACGTGTTATTAATTGTAAAATATAAAACAATGCATATTTTGCTCTTACAGTATATAAGCAAAGTACAAATCAGTTGACCAGGAAACAAGAATTTTACTTTTTCATTTGTACTCTGCTCAAGTTACTAAATATAACTGACGACCCCTTATTATGCCTGTAGGCTATTCAGGGGGTTATAGGCTTAAGTAATGGAGGTAAATTAAAAGTGGCCATCTTAAGCTTCGGTAGCTTTCAGAAACTCCCTTTGATAGACAAAATTCCGAAACGTCTATTAGCACTTCTTACTATTAATGTACAAGAAACATTAAACACAAATAAAATTCATGGTCCTAAAATTGCCTACTAGAGAAAAAAGATTTGGAGTTTGCTTTGCACGAGTAACGCTATGATAAGCGAAACGAGTTTGTTTACGTAACAAAATTTTTTTGGTACGTTTCAAAAATGTTACAGAAAAGGATCGTTGGAAATTATTACATGGATACTTACTTTAAAATTAACAAGTGTCTAAAAAGTAAAATAAACGAGAGAAAAATGCACATTTTGTACGTTCGGTGACAACATATTGCCAGTTAATTCTGAGTCCTGGCAATACGAGCACGCAAATAGTGCGTGGGTCACGTTTATAGACAAAAAGTACGCGTAGTAATACTTTTAAGGCGCCCGTCTACCTGGAACTTTTTCCCACGGCTAGGCCGAGAAGCGCGGGGGTGATAAGGGCGACACTGCCACGCGCATCAAGTACGCCATCGCCGCTAAGCGCAAGGCTCTGAACTGGCGTGCAGTGTTCTCGCCGTGCTGCGTGTACCTATGGGACTTTCAGCGGTGACCATATTATTTTATTAGTGGGAAGTCTTTAGGAAGGTTCAGTGCAGGCGCCTATAGTAGTTTTCTATGTATCTGATACGTGCATTTTGATCTACAGCGCCTTGGAAAGGCCGTTTTTTTAGCGGTTTTGGAGTACTCTGAATTTATGTTTCTAACGTACGTGATATTTTGAAAGTACTTAACAGCTCTCGTCTGAAGTGTGTGTTATTTTCGTAGATCAGCACGTTGGACGCACGCTTAATAGTTTCGTTGAAAAAACGTGCATTTCGAACACTCTGCAACGCAGTTCAAGCGCCAGGTAGACGGGCGCCTTAAAGACAATGTAATAAGCAATTGAAATATGCATAATATTCGAATACAACATTCACGCCAGTAAGCGCAAGCAAACATATTGCAGGTGTACCTACGTGAACACAAACCTGACGAAGCAGAGAACAGGGTGGTTTTGCTAGCGACGACTTCTCGTTCGCCTGACGCACACAATTCTCGGCATATATACTTACAAGTACACCAGAAAACCAGAATAAGGTGACAGTCGTTGGAATTTTTTTTATCATTATTGTAGGTTTTATAAAGAAATACTCCGTATCACTTGAATAAACTATTTATTAGTTTTAAGAAAGAACAATATAATTTCAACAAGGCACATAGCGCCATGACACTCCAACGGTAGCTTGATAGCTAATCATTTGTTTACAGTGTTGCCATCTTAAAAATATAACAAACTTTTAAAATTGCATTGTATATTATATTACAACAATAATTATAACTGAACTTAAAACTCCAGTTGACCAAAAAAAAAAATCTTTACAAAGAGCTTTGGGTTTATTCAATCATATTTCTCGTTACATTCCTAGCTACTCTGATAGAAGCGCGCCTCTCAGAGAAATAATTGAATTCATTAAAGATGGAAATTTATTCAGATGTCAGCAATCACAGATTGCATTCAGTTACATAAAATAAGCTGTGACTTAAGCACCAGCCCCAGCATTTCTTGATCTTAATAAGGACGTCACACTTCCTGCCCGTAGATGCAAGTTCATCGTATGTAGGAGCAGCTTTAATTCAAGATGGTCATCCAATACCTTTTGCCTCTAAGGCTTTGACTCAGGTACAACGAAAGTATTCACAGGTAAAAAAAAAAGAATTGCTGGGCATGTGCTTTGGCTGCGAAAAAATTCGAACGGTACATTTTTGGAAGAGAGTTGATTAAAGGTGAAAGTGACCGTCAACCACTGATAAATCAAAAAAGGCCAAAAATCACCCAATTTAAAAAAAAATTCGTCTGGAATTTCATTTTCAAGAAACTATATCAATGTTGGTATCAAACAGTTCAGAACGGAATTTATTTTAACATCTTCCAATCCATAATTCGGTGTTGTAATTAATTCTCCAAATAACCCTAAATAATATACATAACCCTTAACCTGCTAACACCACACTCACAAGCATAATAACGATCAAAAAAAGAACCCCTGAAAACTATCGCAATATGCTATCTTTGTTGACCAGTCTGGCCAAATTAAGACACCAGAATAGGAAAATTAAATTATGAGTTCCTGGAAATGGTTTTTTCATTTGACATAAAACCCTTATTTTTTTGCACACCTTTTATCCAATATTAATTATAAACATAACATTGGTTTCCCCTTTAAATTCTCTAAAAGATCATTTAGTAAATATTTCGAATTGGTGAAAATGTTTTAAGATAAATACAAAAATGCTAAAAATCAACCAATGGGTACCTCTGATAAAAAAACATTTTTCGCCCCGAAATTTTTTTTTAAGAAATTATACCAATGTTTATATCAAACTGTTTAGAATTGAATTTGTAATAACCTCTTACCATCCATAATCCTGTATTAAATTTTCTGTCCGGAAAACTTAAATAATACACATTCTTAAACTGCTTAACCCACACTCCCGAGACCCATTTCAATCGAAAGAGCACCTCCGAAAACTATAGGAATATACTATCTTTATTGGTCTGTCTGGCCAAATTAAGACGCGATAAAAAGGATAACAAAATAATGAGGTTATGGAGGCAATCTTCAGTAAAATTTAAACCGTCATTTCTCGCAAACTATTTGTCCTATTTAAATGATAGACATATCGTTGGATTCTACTTAAAATTATCCATAATATGACATGTAAGTGGATCGGATTAAGATAGAATTTCGAAAGAAAAATCTGAAAAAGCCAAACATTTACCTATAAATTAGCTGTATCTCAGAAACCGCTAATACCACACTCATCAGATTACTTTCAATAGAAAGAGCACCCCTGAAAACTATAGGAATATTCTATCTTTGTTGACCAGTCTGGCCAAATAAAGACACCAGAACAGGAAAATTAGATTATGAGTTCCAGGAATTGGCATTTTCAGTGGACATAAAACCCTTATTTTTTCGCACGCCTTTTATCCAATATTAATTATAGACATACCATTGGATTCCTCTTTCTATTCTCTAAAAAATGATTTAGTAAATAATGGGAATTGGTGAAAATGTTTTAAGATAAATACAAAAATGCTGAAAATCAACCAATGGGTACCTCTGATATAAAAACATTTTTCGTCCCGAAATTTTTTTTAAAGAAATTATGCCAATGTTTATATCAAACTGTTTAGAACTGACTTTCTAATAACCTCTTACCATTCATAATACTGTATTAAATTTTCTGTCCGGAAAACTTAAATAACACACATTCTTAAACTGCTTAACCCACACTCCCCAGACCCAATTCAATCGAAAGAGCACCTCCGAAAACTATAGGAATATACTATCTTTATTGGTCTGTCTGGCCAAATTAAAACGCGATAAAAAGATAACAAAATAATGAGGTTATGGAGGCAATCTTCAGTGAAATTTAAACCGTCATTTCTCGCAAACTATTTGTCCTATTTAAATGATATACATATCGTTGGATTCCACTTAAAATCATATGACATGTAAGTGGATCGGATTAAGATAGAATTTCGAAATAAATATCGGAAAAAGCCAAAAATTTACCTATATATTAGCTCTATCTCAGAAACCGCTAATACCACACTCATCAGACTACTTTCAATAGAAAGAGCACCCCTGAAAACTATAGGAATATTCTATCTTTGTTGACCAGTCTGGCCAAATAAAGACACCAGAACAGGAAAATTAAATAACTAGTTCTTGAAATTTGCATTTTCAGTAAGCATAAAACCCTCATTTTTTCGCACACCTTTTATCCAATATTAATTATTGACATAACATTAGATTCCCCTTTAAATTCTCTAAAAGATGGTATAATAAAGAATTCGAATTGGAGAAAAACTTTTATGATAAATCAAAAAATGCCAAAAATCAACCAAGGGGTACCCCTGCAAAAAAAACTTTTTCGTCTGCAAATTTTTTTTTTAGAAAAACTATAAATGTTTATACCAAACTGTTCAGAATTGAATTTCTAACAACCTCATATCATTATAATTCTGCATTTTAATTTACTGTCCGGATAACCTTAAATAACACACCTAACTCTTAAACTGCTTAACCCACACTCCCCAGACCCATTTCAAACGAAAGAGCACCCCCGAAATCTATAGGAATATACTATCTTTATTGGTCTGTCTGGCCAAATTAACACGCGATAAAAAGGATAACAAAATAATGAGGTTATGGAGGCAATCTTCAGTGAAATTTAAACCGTCATTTCTCGCAAACTATTTGTCCTATTTAAATGATAGTCATATCGTTGGATTCCACTTAAAATCATCCATAATATGACATGTTAGTGGATCGGATTAAGATAGAATTTCGAAATAAATATCGGAAAAAGCCAAAAATTTACCTATAAATTAGCTCTATCTCAGAAACCGCTAATACCACACTCATCAGACTACTTTCAATAGAAAGAGCATCCCTGAAAACTATAGGAATATTCTATCTTTGTTGACCAGTCTGGCCAAATAAAGACACCAGAACAGGAAAATTAAATTATGAGTTACTGGAATTGGCATTTTCAGTGGACATAAAACCGTTATTTTTTCGCACACCTTTTTTCCAATATTAATTATAAATATACCATTGGATTCCCCTTTTAATTCTCTAAAAGACGATTTAGTAAAGAATTCGAATTGGTGAAAGAGTTTTAAGATAAATCAAAAAATGCCAAAAATCAACCAATGGGTACCTCTGATAAAAAAACATTTTTCGTCTGGAATTTTTTTTTTNCTCTGATAAAAAAACATTTTTCGTCTGGAAGTTTTTTTTTCAGAAACACTATAAATGTTTATACCAAAATGTTCAGAATTGAATTTCTAACAACCTCATATCATTATAATTCTGCATTTTAATTTACTGTCCGGATAACCTTAAATAACACACCTAACTCTTAAACTGCTTAACCCACACTCCCCAGACCCATTTCAATCGAAAGAGCACCCCCGAAAACTATAGGAATATACTATCTTTATTGGTCTGTCTGGCCAAATTAAAACGCGATAAAAGGATAACAAAATAATGAGGTTATGGAGGCAATCTTCAGTGAAATTTAAACCGTCATTTCTCGCAAACTATTTGTCCTATTTAAATGATAGTCATATCGTTGGATTCCACTTAAAATCATCCATAATATGACATGTAAGTGGATCGGATTAAGATAGAATTTTGAAAGAAATATCGGAAAAAGCCAAACATTTACCTATAAATTAGCTCTATCTCAGAAACCGCTAATACCACACTCATCAGACTACTTTCAATAGAAAGAGCACCCCTGAAAACTATAGGAATATTCTATCTTTGTTGACCAGTCTGGCCAAATTAAGACACCAGAACAGGAAAATTAAATTATGAGTTCCAGGAATTGTTTTTTTCATTGAACATAAAACCCTTATTTTTTCGCACACCTTTTATCCAATATTAATTATAAACATACCATTGGATTCCCCTTTAAATTTTCTAAAAGATATTTTGTAAAGAATTCGAATTGGTGAAAATGTTTTAAGAAAAATAAAAAAAAAATAAAACTCAACCAAGGGCTACCCCTGATAAAAAAAACCTTTTTCGTCCCGAAATTTTTTTTTAAGAAATTCTATCAATGTTTATAACAAACTGTTCAGAATTGAATTTCTAATAACCTCTTACCATCCATAATCCTGCATTTAAATTTTCTGTCCGGAAAAACTTAAATAACACACCTTATTCTTAAACTGCTAAAACCACACTCTGCAGAATTAGTTCAATCGAAAGAGTACCTCCTAAAACTATACGATTATACTAATTTTTTGGTCTGTCTGGCCAAATTAAGACGCGATAACAGGAACACAAAATAATGAGTTTTTGGAGGCAATCTTCAGTGAAACTTAAACCGTCATTTCTCGCAAACTTTATGTCCAATTTAAATGATATACATATTGTTAAATTCCTCATAAAATTCTCAATGCTATGACATGGAAGTGGATCGGATTAAGATATAATTTTGAAAGAAATATCGGAGAAAGCCAAAATTTACCTATATATTAGCTCTATCTCAGAAACCGCTAACACCACACTCATCAGACTACTTTCAATAGAAAGAGCACCCCTGAAAACTATAGGAATATTCTATCTTTGTTGA
>NQII01002387.1:0-46109 GCA_002778355.1 Clitarchus hookeri
TCTACCTGAGAACTCTGGTAATATTACTTCCTCGGTCATCTTTTGTTCGCTTTTTACCTTGTCCCCCGGGGTTCGATCTGGATTAGAAGGGGGTTCCCATTACGCCCGTCTTTGGCACACTTCGCAATTATACCTCATACCTCTCGTGTTATGGGCCTCTTCGGGCCACCCTAAGCACCTGTTGTGGAAGGTTAGTTCGCAAGTCGCGCCATGCGTTCGGCGTGTCTTGCGTCCCGGGCAAGTAGGGTGGTCGCATCGTGTCTGTCGTTCGTGGCAATTAAGGCAANATGGGCCTCTTCGGGCCACCCTAAGCACCTGTTGTGGAAGGTTAGTTGGCAAGTCGCGCAATGCGTTCGGCGTGTATTGCGTCCCGGGCAAGTAGGGTGGTCGCATCGTGTCTGTCGTTCGTGGCAATCAAGGAAAATATACTCTGTTCCCTGCGTCGCCTGGAAAGTGTCTGGCCAGCCAATGCACTGGTTACAGTGGCGTTGACCGCAAGTGTTACACCGGTGCATGTACAGTCCTGTACCGTGGCACAACGGAGCACTGCACCGCTCCAGCTGTTCTATTCTCTCCTCGTCTCCCGTCCGTAGGTCAGCTATACTCCTGGTCCTTCTCCTAACGTTATCCCTTATCTGTCGGCCTATACCACGCGATTCGCATTCTCCGGGAATATTAAGTGTCTCAGGGCTTTGAATCTCGGACGTAGCTGACATCACGAATGATTCTGTAGGGGCTTAAACCCTCAATTCGTCTAGCGGTAGTTTTATGTAAGCTGGGCGCCACGGGTTTTATTAAGGCTACCCGAAGCCTGTGGTTCAGCCTGGCTAGTTAAGTATGGGGCGAGCGACTCCTCCTCTCGGGTGTTAACCTGGTTCTTGTCTGACTGTATACACAGCATTAACTCGCCTACACGTTGGGCGCCAAATTGACTCGACACTTCTCTCACCTATGACTTACAGGCTGCATGCGGGGTCAACACAAAGTCGTACTCGGGTTTAATTTACGCACACTTACGTTTATTTGGTAAACACAGGTCACTGTTACACATACGAGACCTATCCCCTTTTCCTATCTGTCTGAACTGCTGGGTTAATTCTAACGCGTTCTACAGACGTTCTGGCAAAAGGCTTGTGTTGGGGGGAAGGTTCTTGGCAGGTTGCTGTGTTTACCTCTGTGTTGGCTGTGGTGCGTTGTCCTCTCTCTCTCCCTCTCTCGGGTTAGTGTCCTGGTGTTTCTCTTCGGCTTCTGGCGGGAAGTCCGGGCTCGTATCCCGGAATGTGTAGTCTCTCGCTCTCTGGTTCCACCTCCACTCGCGTCCCGTCCCTCTCCCGATCATAACTCGTACATCACTGCCTGGTACTCGCTTTGTCTTCCCTATATATAGTTTTCTCGTGGTACTTCCCCTGAAGCCCGGTGGTTTCCCTAATTCTGCGGGGGAGATGAGGAAGGGGGGGTGGGCGCGTGCTGTGCTTCCCCGGCTCGGGGGGGTTCCTTTGCTCGTTACTGTCCTCGGGGTGAGAGGTGGTGGGTGTGGCATCCTCGGGGAATCCTAGGGTCATTACCTCAGGTTGCTCCCCTGCGCGGATATCTAGCGTCGTGACTAATCTAAGTATGAGCGATTCGCGTCAAGATGAGTAAACTATTTAAAAAGTTACTATTCACTAATGAATTAGTGGTTTTCACTTCTAGTTGATCTCAAAATGTTACTGTTCTGCCAGCTGAATGAACTGTGTTGAAAAGTAAATATCCACTAATGAATTAGTGTTCACTCCATTATCTTATCGGTAGGAATTGCTGTTATTTCAGCTAAATAAACAGTTTTCAAAACTTGCTACTCACTTATGAATAAGTGATTACACTACAAATTTTTCTGCAGATGTGGCTGTCCTTTCAGCTGAATAAGCCATTTTAAAAAAGTTTCTACTCATCAATAAATAAGTGATTTGCACTACTAATTTATCTGCAAAAGTGACTGTTCTTTGAGAAGAAAGAACTGGGTGGAAAAGTTACCATTAACAAATAAATGAATGATTATACTACTAATTTATCAGAAGAAATTACTGTTGTTTCTACTGAAACAACTTTTAGTGAAAATTATACTATTCACTGCTAAATCAGTGAAAAACAGGGCATATTGGCAGTGAAATGCAGTTTTGACTGTTAAAGCAACTCTTTGACACAGCTAATGTTGTCATATTAATCAATTGAATTAACTAATTCATCACTGTTTTAATAAGTTGATTTATTTCACTGATGTAATTTGTAGTTTTCCACTGATTCTGGATGGAGCAGTTTTAACACATTGGTTCAGTGAAAATTCACGTTCAATCAGTGAATGTTCACTAATTCTAGTTTATGGTGTATATAAAGGCTGATATTGTAAAATGTATACTGTTATTTATACTAACTGAAATGTTGAAGTTATTTACCATGACGACTTATGGATCGGGACATGCAAAATTCGCAGTATATTTTAACATCAAGACAAGGCTTCATGGTCCTGCAGATACTAGAGCCAGTGACGTGTGTTCGCTCGCTACTGTCTCAGTGTGAGAATTGCTGGTCTATATTTAGACGGTGCATTTATGTTCGTGTTGTTAAGGAGCATTATGCCTGCTGAGAATATTCTGACACGTTTTATGTGTTGAATGCAAGCATAGGAAATTTAATAGCTGAACAGCGTTTGTGCTTCACCGCAGCATATCCTCTCAAGTACCACCTGCCAGCAGTAATACAGCGAACATTAAGAATACAACATATCCCCGTAATTGCTGCAACCAGCAAGGTCGTTTTATGCCATTATTTCCTATCGGCAGACACTATGTGGCACATTTTCAAAACATTTTGGTGAAGGGAATGTGAATTTTTATACGTCTAATTATAATGCCATATGAATATTCTATTCCCTGCATTTATTGACTGTGGTTTATAGGCGTGTTTACATCTGTCCACAATGTTAAATAACTTTACATCTTTGACGGAAAAGTGCTGGTAGAAAATTCCACAGAAACCTCCTTAAAATTACGGACACGTTGTGTTTTCGATGACAGACTTTCTGTAAATTTCACAGAACATTCCGTGGCTTCACGTGACATCCACATAAAACTGCTAGCTAGTTCTACTGTACTTACAGGTTCATAATCTCTAAATAGTGGTTACAAAAACATTATTTGTTTGTTAAAAGGTCGTTTCGCTGTGTGTTAAAAATATTTATAACGATAAATATTTTCTTCTGGAACGAGATATGAACATAAATCGAAAGATCAAAAACGTTCTCATGACAATTGTGGGAAAAAATGTGTTATTTATACAAATATGACACATGTGAATTTTTCAGTTAATTTACTAGTATTTCAGTACTTTAACTTTATCTAACAGTAGCAGGTGCGTGAGTCTAATTTTTTTATGTTTAGAGCAATACAGATAAGAGAGCTATCCTAATTACCGCTGAAATTATTGTTTTTGTGATTGTCAGTGGCATGAAGCCTTCGTGTAGAATTGACATTGTTTGTTCGCGAATTATGAAGCAGAAGGAAATAAAGAAACGTTAAAGGAGCTCACCTCCGTTTTTCGTGATTACGGACTGCCTTTCTGTACATAAAATGTACAAGTAGAATAGTTTGGTATGTTCTAGAAAAAGGATCATGAAGGTGGATTGTGTATTGTTTTGATAAGGTTTTCATGCTCTGGAATTACGGCCAGGCGTCTGCCATCTTGAATGTGTGCATGAACTTTATCTTGAATTATGGTGATTCTTGGTTAACCTATATTAAAATAACAAAAAGCAAAATAAATTCATCAAAAAATTAAACTGTGGCCATTTTGGTATTTTGAGTTCATAAATTAGGCTTAGGTGACTTTGGAACAACATTGAAGTCGAAAAATCGCAACCTAAATTTTCTTTTTAATCTGGGGAAAATTATATTATTGACGTAGACCACCCTATTGGATTTCTGTGATCATGACCTTGGTCACAGAAGAGCTTTCACCTACATAAAACCATCAGAAATTGTAAAAAAGGAAAATTTTACTTTGCAGAAACCAACTGCCATGTTGGATTTCCGTGACTATCACCTAGGGTGAAATGAAAATGAATAAATAACAATTTCAAAAATTGGCAGCATGTGTGGAAATGAGATATTTTATAAAAAGTAATAAAAATCTGTTAAAACATTTCTATAACATATAAAGCCGTTGTCAATATAACTTTTCACCCTACTTTCCTCTACACAAACAAAAATATTTTTGGTGAATTTTTTAAAGGGTTGGATGGTAGGCGGGTCATGACGTCTCGCTGATGGCGATATCATAAGAGATGGAACTACAAATTAATACAATAATAGGTAGACAACTACAAAAAAACATGTGCCTTACCTAGGGCTTGAACACAAAACTTCTCGTACTGTAAACTGGCGTGCAATGAACTACGTTTTCTAACGTGCGCGAGTCCCTTAAATAAAGTAAGTTTACATGGCGAGTTAGTTGCTGATGTCGGGTGGTAGTTTGGTGGCATGCGTGGATGTTGATGGGGAAATAAAAGGCGAGGGAAGTGGAGCGATGAGAATTGAGACTGCAATGCGGGTGGAAGGGAGGGGGGTGTATGTGAGTTACGCAAAGTCAATCATTCGCTATAGGCGTCGGAAGATCACTCGGCTATACAGTCACTGAGACATAGAGCTGAGGGTTCAGTCGCCTTCTGATCGTCGTACCATCAGGTAGCTGTAACCTGTCATCTCAGAGAATCCTACCCTCAGATTCACGCACACCAAACTTGGTTTTTCGCATTAGGTGTGTAACTTTTTCAGCAATGTTTCTTACGATTTTATGATTTTTACATATTTTCTTATTTTAAACTTTAAAGTCACTGGGGTCAATGTCAAGTTCACCAACATCCAACATGGTTGTTGGGGCCAGTAGCGTAATTTGTTACTAAAATAATTGAGTGATTTTATATTTTTTACAACATTTTCTTTAATTAGGTTTATAGTCAAGGTCACAAACATCTAACATGGAAGTCGGAGTCAGTAATGTTATTTATTTCTAAATTATTTTCTTAATTTTTAAAATGTATTAATTTGTCGAATTTAAGGTTACGGTGACCATGGTTAAGGTTACCAACCTCTTAAATGGGGATCGGAGTCAGTAATATTAAAAGTTGATACATTTTTATAATTGTTCTTAATTTTTTGAGTAGCTGTAAATGTCACTAATATCCAGAATGGCTGTCTGAGTCATCAGTGTAATTGCTTCCTCAATTTTAATATTTTTTCCCCAATGATTAGCAATTTTTTAATTATTTTTATGGTTGTTGATTGATTTGGGCGGGGGTGATGGGTGACGTAGGTTAGTGTGGAGTGGGATCGTGGCGAGGGTGCGGAAATGCTATATGTTCCTTTGTTTTAGAAATTTTTTTTCGAATTCTTTAGGTTTTTCTAAATTTTTTTTTATTGGTTTAGGAGATTGATAAGGGGGGGGGAGGAAGGGTGGTTGACTGAGCGGGGTGAGGGTGTCTAAACGTTATATCTTCTTAAATGTTTAGCAATTTTTTTCGCTTTGTTGAGATTTTTCTTGATTGTTCATGACTGGTCGGGAGTTTAATAGGTTGGAGGGGGTGTGGAGTGAGAAGGTGTGGTGAGTAGTGTTGTGAGAAGGTGGTAGTTGTTAAGGATGTAGAATGAAGATGGGGGAGGGGGCCATGTCCGCTGATCCGTCCGATCCACTGGGCCTGGCTCGGAGCCTCCATTCCGCTTTTACTTCTCTGAGAATTAATTGACCCAGTCTTCTAGAAGCCTCTAATCCGCTTGATCCTCTGAGGACCAAGAATACCCCGTATTGAGGAGCCTCTAATCCGCTTTGCTCATTTGAGCACTCTGTCGCAATTTTTCCCATTTTTTTTTTTTGAGTTTGGGGAAAAGTATGATTTTTAAGTAAAATAATTATTTTGTGAAGTGATTTTCGGTGTGAAACAAGCCATTTTGTCGATGACATGGCTGTCCCAGGTCACCTGCCATGACCTCTGCCTGTGACGTCAGCCAAGTTTGCAGGCGAGTATTGCATCCTACTCCTAGAATACAGCAACAAAACATTTTGTATATACAACTATGATCGCAGAAGACGACGTGACGACGGTCAAAAAATCGACGTACACCGTGCGATACATTCAGTTCCTGCGATATATGCACTTCGTATATTGCCGCATGAAATATACGAGCAGAAGAAATTATAACACAGCAGCTATTGTTGTCGATACTGACGTCACCAGCGAGATGCCAACTGCGAAGATAAGGACAATCGTTTATGTCTGTACAGCCAAAGGAGCGGGTGTTTATATGCTTAATAAACGGAAAGGTGATGAAGACAATATTATATACACTATTGGTGATGATAACGTTGGTGATGTTCTCAATGCCATTACACATTTGCCTAATGTGTTTGCTTCAACGAGTGACATAAACGAAGCGGATGCTGCAAGAATTTGCCGACATCTTTTCCAAATACCATGATGAGCTCTCTGATAGACTCATACTTGTGACCATTTAGCAAAAAAGTGGAAACTTCTCGCATGTTGAAGACATATCTTTAACCATCGATGACTAAAGGCAGCTCAGTTAAGTATTCGTCCTGTATTCAACAGAGTGACACCTACTGGGAAACAATACAAACATCACAATCTCATTTATAAATTATAAGCTTCTATAACTTTATTTTCAGCATGGTCTTTTGCAATATACAAAAAGTTTCTATTTTTGACATCAGATTAATCTTTTAAAAGCAACTTTAGAGGTGACTGCATGAGGCTGCTCTAACGCTCGTACTTCATTGTATTAAATCAGTACAATGAAAAATATCATTACTGTTTTTGTAACCAACATTATATTCTTTATCGTGGGGCCGCAGTAAGTGAATAGTTAGCGCCCCAGAATCACGACACTGCAATCCGAATTGGATTCCTGACGACGTTGTGCACATGGGCAAAATTGCGGGCGTCGCCATTAGCTAGAGGATTTTCTAGTGGTATTCCCGCTTCTACCATTTCTACATTCCGTCGCCGCCTCATCACTGGGCTTCACTTCACGTCGCCTTTTCGGGCCGATACTCAGTAGAGTATACAACCCACAAACTCGCCACAATCCATGTCAAACAGTGTTCTCATATCTGTACTTGTCTTGGTAGTTTTGTAGTGGGATCCTTCGACAAATCTGTAGCCGTATTAAGAAGCGCGCTGGACCGCAGCAGAAGGCATTCTGCGTTCTGCGCTTCGACAAGCGTAAGTCTGTGATAAAGGTGAAGCGTTATTACCGTGGGTAGAACAGCATTGAAACTCCTACTGCTCAAAGCATACTGCGTTGCCACCAAAACTTCCATGACGAGAGCTGTTTGTTTAAAGGCGACCTCTATTCTAGCATCATCGGAGGCGTATGTGTGTATCGGCACCTTTGTAAATAGCTTTCCGTTACTTAAGGAACACTCTTCCTCTCCGACGACGCAGAGTCGAAGACTACAGAACATAAGGAAATCCAGGACCCCAGTAAGTCATTTTCAAACGAACTTGAAGGAAAATTATTTATTAGACCTATTTTATTTGCACGTTCGGTTTCTGAAGATAGTAAATTGAAGTAATTGTGACGGCAAAGAAAGTCGTGGAGGTAATCGCTTTGTCGGTATATGTGGTAACGCCAACATTGAAATGATTAGTTGGTAATTAGGACCCACAGAGGTGCGAAAAGCGGATCAATATATAACGTTTGTAATTTTGTTTACATTAATATTTAACATTTATTTAGAATTTTGATTTAAGAATGTTTAAAGAAGTGAAAAAAACATCACTGCTGCCGTGTTGATGAAATAATATTAGGAAACGTAAAAATTACATTGTTGAATTATTTTCATATTATTTTAATACTTTTGACTTTTTATAACTCTGTAAATACACATATATAATGTAATTACCACTATTCTCACATATTGTCGTACGACATCATTTATGAATCTCTTCCACCATATCCAAAGTATCTGAACAAACATATTGTGTGTATGATAATTTTTTTGGCGTATTCATAGTTTGTAGTAATAACACATACTCTACTGGGGAATTTTTTTTTCCGTATGTATAAATTTTCTGGAGCTTTCTGAAATTTTCATAATTGTGTTCCTCAATGGTCTTTCGTAAAATTAAAAGAAAATAACACTTTGCCATCGAATCCGAATGACGGAAAAAAAATGCATTAGGTATATTCGTAAATAAACTCACTGAAGGCTCTGAAGGCCATGTAAAGATATTTAATAATACTTGCCCCACTCGATGTTCCTGTACCAGAATGACCTAACGAATTCCACTCTCGTTTAAAAACATGGTTTTTTTTTCTGGTTATCGGTTACCAAAGTTTGTATTTATTTTCCGTGTTATTTGACTCAGTATGACTCTATTGTATTTAATTATGTGGCGAGGTGACTATGAGGTTGGCCAATAACTCCCTATAGCTATTCAGACTTCCAATACAAGTAAACTTACTCCAAACGTAATTATATTTATACTTAACCAGAATAACAAAATTAAAAAAGCGCGTTGGCAGGTCTGAGTTCCGCAAACAAGTTGAAAACCCTTACTTCCCAAATCGGTATTGAGGACTGCAATACAAGTACTGTATACACCAGTGCTGAGGACCGCAATACAAATACTGTATACACCAGTGTTGTGGATCGTAATTCAAGTACTGTATACATCAGTGTTGCGGACAGCAATACAAGTACTGTATACATCAGTGTTGCGGACCGTACTACAAGTACTGTATACACCAGTGTTGCGGACCGCAATACAAGTACTGTATACACCAGTGTTGTGGGTCGTAATACAAGTACTGTATACACCAGTGTTGTGGATCTTAATACAAGTACTGTATACACCAGTGTTGAGGACCGCAATACAAGTACTGTATACACCAAACCATGTTATTGGCGCTTTACAACACCACAGACCGTGATTCTACTGATTGGCATCTCCACGTGACTAGAAATCCAGGCAAATACTTGTGACGCTATAAAGAAGGGGACAACTAAAGAACAACTTTTCGAAATTTGTTTGTCCTTGTACCTACAATATAGATGCCCAGTCTTGAATGCCGACCTCTGATTGTAGAGATCGATAGCCTTCAGCCACGAAATTTGTATCCATACTGTTACGTTACAAAATGAATAATGTCCTCAATAAATTCCTTTCATACGAGCAAAATAAAAATAAACAATATTAAAGACCATTATTTATTTATGTTTGACGCTTGTTTGTCGTACGGTACACGTATTTTTGAATGTCAGGACTAGAAATGTTGTTACGCATAACAAGGTTTGATGCCTCACAACCCCTGTGATAATCCGTACAAGAAAACGGAGGACGAAAAGTAAACGCCATTGAATAACAAAATTTTACTCATGTTCTCTTTGTTTCCGAATTAAAAAAGATATGTAATTCTATAATGAAAATCTTCGCCCCGAATTAAACTTAACTCCTTTGTCAGATTTGTATGTAGGTAACCAATCTAAATTTGATTGGCTACGCGCAAAACACATTTTAACTACAGCTGTGGAATTGTGCATTTTATACCACTAATAATACGACATTCACTCTTACTAACGAGCTAGAAGGATGCCAGGCTTCTCCAAGCGTGGTCGAGAATTTATTATCCTCAGAGAGCTCCAGGCTATGAGAATAGAAAGTACCCCGGGCAGCTCTACGGATAACGACACAGTACCTATAGAGTGCTTCCAGAATGATAAAGACGCGTGTATAAAACATAATTTTTCAAACACTTCCTATCGAGAAAGTGCCCGATACCTGCCTTCGCCGGCACAATTGACTTTAATAGTTAACAATCCTGTCGTATTTGCCTCCCTGTGCCTAATTAAACATAACTTATGAATTTTAATTGCTTGTATAATTTTATTTACAGCGGTCTAACATACAAAGTATTTTAGAACCCTCTTTTAACACTATCAAATTTTTATAATGAAGAGAAATTAATTTCTCTCATTTAACGGGGTACGTTGTCACAAGCCCCTTGATTAAATCTTGCGAAACTTAGTCTTACTAGAGAATAAAATTATATTTTGAATGATAAGTAAAATATAAATACTTAGAAATTAGGAGGACGTAGAGGAAATACTCGAAGAAATATTAGTAAGTACCGGGATGACTGGAGGAATAACGAGAGGAGAAGTAACGCGGATATAGCACCTTTCTTGTGAACCACTGGCGAGAAAAATAAGTAAATTAATTCTAATTTCAAAAACCCTTTAAATATCTGGCTGGCTATTGGAACGATTTCACGGGTCTTGTCAGCCAGGTTCGATGTGTACCTGCATAGAAACCTTTCCAAATATACCTTCGTATTTTTCCTGTAGAACACTCCATATAACTGCCTGGTTTTAATATATTGTATTGGGCAAAAATAATATATCTTTGCATATTCCAGTGATGCTCTCAATATTACTGCCTGGTTATAAATCTGTAGGATTGGACAAAAATAATTTTTTTGTCAGTTGAAAAGAGTTTTTCGTATTTAAAACTGATTATTTAAAATAAGCTCTTAATTGTATGTATTCCCCGAATGAGTGCTGCGATTTTATACCTGCAATTTGATTCAGTTTACCTAAAAGAAATCAAACTTTATTAAGGTTTGCTCAAATATATTACAATCATAACTTTCTCCTGGTTCAGCTGTGATATGAGTGTAAAGAAATATTTAAGAGACATGTGTTCCACTCTATAGTGCGACAAAAAGTAGAAGAAACTTCATTGCTACTATTACTTACCGCTGGGTACTTTATCACGGAACGCAAAGGAAGGGCAAAATTGTGGAACCGTAAAAACGAAACAGCGGCCACTTTAAAGTGTTGGCGAACAAAGGGGAATGTGAAAGTGCAGAAACGTGAAATGTCGAGGAAAGTTAAGCGAGAGAAATTTACGAGCGGCGGGGATGCCCTTCGGCACAGTTGTTAGCTTATAAACACTTCCATAAATACTGGGCAGCGAGTGGCTTGCGGTGGGAGCGGGCTTCGAGCAGACAAGCAGCGAAACACGCGGAATCTGGGGGCACTTCGCCTGAACTATCAGCGCGATGTGATGAACTGCTGACTCGTGAAGTAACCTCGCCATCTCATTGTGAACAGGGATGTATATAAGGAGCTCCTAGATCGCAGTGACTGTGTTACAGTGAAGTGATACCTTCTGACTCTTTTGGAAACGGCATGCATGTACATTAACAAACAACAGTGACAGTGGTGGCGATGAAGGCGATGACGATGATGACACTGTGAGGTGGTGCAGTGTTAAACCATTGGACGAGCATTCGGGAGGATCCGTGTTTGGTTCAAGACCCGGATATCCTGAATTAGTATATCCATGGTAATCCAAAATCACCCCAGGCGAACGCTGATATGCTCGCTTGGCCAATTTCTTTACCCGTTGCTGCTCTTCAGAGCTACTTGCTCAGTCATATAACCTCGCTGTAGACAATGCATGATGCGCCTCCCACCTACGTGACGGTAATTACAGTGATGATGGTAACGATCTCTTATCAAACCGACTCACTATTATAAGCCAATATACTCAATATCTGCCTCCAACTTAGACCATTGGACATGCTGTAGTTGTTAAAACAATCTAGAGCGTTATTTGCATCAAGATATTTTACATGTGTGATGCATTGAAGTAATAAGGACTACAATAGCTTACCCGCCAAACGCACGATCGCGTCTAGCCGCATGGCAGTGAGCAGTGTTGCGATATTGGTTTTATACAACATTCAGCCGTATGACATTATTTGACGTTCTTTCTGCGGCATTTCATAAGCCTCCTTTATTTCACTCCCTAAATATAGACTTTGGAGAACAACCAAGAAACACACATGCATGTCCTAATAACCTTTACGTGAGTAGTATACGCAGCAGGCCATCACATTAGCCTCTACCTCTGTGGTGATAATACAGAGGGTTACCGTGATGTTATTACAAATTTTCCTACATAGAAAAAAAAACTTCAACTTAAGGTCAGGTATCCCAATCGGAAAAGCCTCACTCGGCAGTTATAAGCTAATCTTTTTGTCTCAAATTGCATGAGGTAGAGCAGGGTCCCTTTCCGATGTGTAGGAGAACATCGCCAGGAATTAAAAGACACCACATTGTAGGAATGCTAGAGATTTATCAAGCTATACAACGACGAGGGAGGTATCTTGCACATGCTGTGTATCCAAGATTTCCCTATATGTACGGCAACCGGATCAGTATTCACTACATTAGTACAAATATTTTCTTACTGACTAATATAGTAATTATTATGATTTTTCTACCCGACCAAGGTTTTTTATACAGGATGTGTTTCTGAAACCTCCATAAGGGAGCAGCACTTAAATCGTCATTTAAAACACTCTTATTATTTGATTTTTGAACTTAAAGTAAGTAAATTCTAGCAAACTACGAGTATTTAACAGTGTTATGAAATACAAATTTTCTTCTTTCATACACAAGATATATCGCACTTTTCTGACCGTTCTGGTAGTGCGTATATTACTTGTTAATCGTTCTTCATTATGTACAGTCGGGTAACGTGCTGCATTGGAAGCCTCTCTACGTAATGTCATATTCTAACCTTTACTGAAATATGGACAGTAAGGTGATATATTGTATCTTGCTCTACTTGTTAACCTGATCTCACTCCTTGTTAGAGTTTTGGCAAAGAGACGCATGCACTGAATGAAGAGGACTTCTTGGAAAGAATCGTAGATGACAGTGATAGCATTTTAAAAACGCCATGAATTTTCGACCAGATGCGAGAGAGGAAGTCGCGACGGGTGATGCATGCGTCGAAGTTTGGGGAATCCATTTTGAGCAACTGTTGTAAGAGTATATTTCGTAGATTCAAGATCATTAAGCTATGAAATCTACAAATATGTATCATTAGGTTCATATATTCTACTTTTCCAGACATTCCTAAAGGGTTTTACTTTATATCTTTTGACCAAGGAATAGCCTAACTGGGTTCCTTATCGCAAATTCATGTTTTCGCCACTCTCTATAATTGCTGGAATTTAGTAACATAAGTACGGATTACTTGTCAAAACGTTTACGACATAAAAAGCATACAATCTTAACCATATTAGGTTGGGTTGAGGAGTGAAACAACGCTGACAAGCGGATGCGAGCGAATGTCAATATAAGATGCATCCTAGGTTTGTCCAACATGACGTCGACCAACGCCATCATGTGTGTCACTACTCAGTTATACTACGGTATTTATTTCTGCCTTTTACTGAAAAGTGCAAGTTTAAAATAATCCACGCATTACATTTTAATGGATATAGAGAGCGACCAATGCCAGATAACTTCATTATTACCATTCATAATACACAAATTCATATGTTGACAGAAATTAACATATTTAACAAAAAGTAATTTCACCCACTTCCGTATGAGGCTACCAAACACGTAAGGAGCAGAAGAAATAGATTTTTTAAAAATGGAGAAATTTCTTTAACACTAATCGGTTATTTTTATTCATTTAATGTATATTGTGTTACATATATGTTCTGTTATATATAAAAAAGAGTCAAGCGGTTGGAAGAAATGATGGCATAAACCTGCATGTGTTGAGAAGTCGTATACCAATTGTTCCATGATTATACGATATAATATGAAACAAAGATTAGAGTCAGAAATGCAGGTATAATACTGGTCCTCTGTTAGTAAAATCGAGCACCACCTTTAGTCGCGATACATTCGCCGATTCAGTTCGGAATGGAGAAGCGGAGTATTTCTATCATGTCCTGAGGCAAGTCGACCCACCTACCTTCGATATACTGCAGATCAGCCTCAGGTCGGAGTTTATTTCTACGCTGTTCCGACACGTTTAGTATACGGGGAAATTGCTTTCCAATTTCCACTTCCCATAGACATGTGTCGTGTGTGGATGAGCGATATCGTTAAAATACTGTGGCGCCCGGAATGCTGTCTCCTGAGGAGTAACTAATGAGGACTCTATTTCATATATTGCTATGGCATCATAATTCTCCCCGAATCACAACCAGAATTGAACTGAAGTTTGTTCCTTACACCATGACGACAGGAGTGATGTAGTCGTGTATCCACAGACTCGGCAGAATCTCTCCTCTCGCCTAAGCATAGCCATACTCGTACACGACGTTCATCCATGATTATACAGAACCGAGATCGAGATGCATCGATGAATATTACGCACTGCCACTAATCACTCCATGCATACCAGTTAAGCACCTTTTCTAACGCTGCTATATCTGCTTTGGTGTTAAGAGTAACCTATGAGTGGGTTGGTGAACCTGTAGCCCGGATGATGCTAGTCGCCCAGGCATGATGGATGGCACAAGTGGTTTCAAGAGCGTCCAGTAACCATGTACAGATGGGAGGCTCCGATGTCATAGGGTTGTGTAATGTTTGATGCACAATATTGTGATGGGAGGCGCCAATGTCATATGGTTGTGTAATGCTTGATGAACAATACTGTGATGGGAGGTGTCGATGTCATATGGTTGTGTAATGCTTGGTGTACAATACTGTGGTCCTACCTTGGCGTGGTCTGTATTGGTCGACAAGCACCTTCACTATGTATGTTGCCTTCCAGAATGGATTGGTTCCAACGTCAGGCGACTGTGTTATTGCAATGCTCTATATGGTTGTATGCTTATTACGAACGCCTCTAATCGCACTACTGTGAGCTGAGAATATTGGTACACTGTGTTAAACATTACAGCTGGGCTGATTGCGAATCGGTTTGCACTGCGGTAACGATCGTCTATACCTTTTCCTCGCACCGTTCTCTTGAGTTGAGTGTGTTTAAAGATGTCGGTTTGCTATTTTACTCAACGTTTAACGTTGCGATAATCTTCCCCGGGCTCTGATAGTCGGTAGCCAATTACAAAGCAGCCCCAAATCGCTCTTAGAAGTAAAATAAACTTGTCGCTCTTAAATTACGAACATGCCAGTTCACTCGAAAGTGAGAAGTTTTATTTCATAAAGAACATGCTATTAGTGAATGACATTTTGGAATTTTTATTGAAACTTTTGCTTTGCCAGCGAAAAAAGATTAACAAACTTTCCGTTTGCATAAAGTTTATGTAGTTTATTTTTAGGCAAGTAGGAAAACTTTCCGTTGCTATCCAAGATAAAAAGTATTAAATGTAGATAAAGTATGAAGTTTTACGTTCAGTTCGTTATTATAAAGAATGGAATTTTTTCACATTCGGCTTTTATGTATCCAAGTGGTGTGGGCTTAAAATGTCTTAAAACTGCGAGCGTGCAATTGTAATTCCGTTTACAAATAACATGTTGTAAATCTTAGTAAATTATATACAAATATATATTGAATAATTATAAACCACATATTCTTCATAAGTGTTTCAAACATTTTTTTAGGATTTGATAAAAATTTAATTCACCTTACGTGTTTTAAAAAATTCTAAAAATTTTACGGTACATTAAACCGTTGTAAATTGCTCCCAATATTCCTTATGTAATTTTTCGAATTTTCATTTAAAATAATGTTGGAACCGCAGATGTTTTGATAATAAACAAGGAATTTTACGACACTCAGTATAACAGTTGATTCCTGCAAGTTATGATGGGCAGTTCCAATGGAATCAGAAATTAAAGTATATGATTTGAAATAAATGGTTAACTGCTTTTTGTGTGAAACAATGTTATCGTTTTAGGTTAGTAGCAATCGATAAAACGAAAATAATCTCTAACAAAATCCAAACATCAATGTGGTACCGTATTTTTAAAACAAGTTTTCTAGTCAGAAAGCTAAATACTGACAGACAATACGTCAGCTTGTTGATAATGTATCTTTTATTAAAGGGGAAAGAAATAATGTTATTTATAGTAGAGGAAGTAATAAATGAACTTCTGTCTAAATTAATATAATTGTATTAAATTAGATAATAAAAGACCTAAAGAAATTTATTGGGCGAAACGTGTTAAGTTTAGAAATGTACTACAGCTCCTATTAATTTTTATTTAGAATAAATTAACTGCGATACTTTAGAAATTTGAAAATTCAAGACTTCAAAAATTTACAATTTTAGATCGCGCATAATTACGCAAATGAAAATGATTTATGTCAAATAAGGGTAAGGTGTCGCATATTTGTAGCCTACTTTGCAAGGGAAAGAAAGGCTTATGAGATCACTCTCCTATCTGTGTGTGGGTTGGTGTACATACGTGTATCCACCTCCCCTTTGCTTGTGACTTTTTAACGGGTTAACCTTATTTCACTAGACTTGATACACTAACAGTACTTGGTGAGGATATCTGACTTATTATTTCGACAAATCCGGGTGCTTGATTTCAAAATGGTGGCCATTTTAATATTTACGGTGATGTCATATCTCGGAAACTGTTCTACCGATTTTAACCTAATTTTGTTGGTTGAATGTGCATAACGTAAGCATTGGATTTATAAGTTGATATTGTTGTTAGTTATCCTTTTTGGAAGATAGCACCAAAAGGAAAATAAAGCTATTCTGCTGTAACTCGAGTACACACCGAATAACAGCAAAATTAGGCACATAAGCAATTATATAGAAGAGATGAAAATGTATGTGATTCAAAATGATTCGGCGCTATATTTTAAAACGACAGCCATTTCGGTGTTGTTAATATATCTACCATGCCGTTTGACAAATTTCAACCAAATAACCTAAGCTAAATGTATCTTTTACAAGCATCATATATGCCAAGACATTGCCACATTTGTCCACCATTAAAAAATATAACACCCCATTAATAATGAAGTTTCTATCTCATATCTCGGGAAACTATTTACAAATTTATACTAAATATTTTTATTGAGTAGTACTACCGCAGGTGATAAAAATTGACGTATTTTATGTGTGTCAGACAGTTATTTTCAAAATGGCCACCAGATAGTAATTTTGCTTTAGTTTTATCTACTATATAAAAATAAGTCGGGTTTTCCTTCCTGACGCTATAACTCCAGAACGCACGAACCGATTTCCACGGTTTTGCATTCGTTGGAAAGGTCTCGGGCTCCGTGAGGTTTATAGCAAAGAAAATTCAGGAAAAATTTTAACAGAAAAGCGGGAAAATCTTTTTTTACATACAGCGCCATCTCTGATACATAGCATGTACTACAAATCAAGTAGATGGCGCCGGTGAGTGATACATTGTTTGACAGCTACTCATTGTTCTCTGCTCAGTGATGTGACAAACTTTCATGTGACAAACAATTGTGAAAAAAAAGTAAAAAAAATAAGTTATTCGTTTCCTAACATTTCAATTGGAAACCATCAAATCAATCACGTGTATTGTGCAAATTTTTATTCAATTTCAACAGCAGGCATTTGTCTTTAAGGTGGTAAGTCAACCTGTGTAAATTATGTGGATCGTGCATTTGAGGTTAAATTCACCACTCTGTCCATAGTCCAAAATGCCTAGAGGACGACGTGCGAACATCGGCCGCCGCACGAGACATGCAAGCCAGCAACAAGTGTATTCACAGAACTTAAGCGAAGAAAGACAAAATATAATAAGAGAAAATGCCCGATTGAGACAACGCGTGAGCACACGAAGATCATTGGCATCATACAATCGCTTGGCATTCCAATATGATCCCACTGCGAACTACAATGCGTTAAAGTTCAAAAGAAACATCTGCGCAAGTGGAAAAGTCAAACTGGATCCATTACTTACACCACCACAGCCACTGAAACCATTGTTCGATGGAANTGCACTTTTTGGCACTGGCTGCCAAGATGGCCGCCGTTGGCACTTGCTGCCAAGATGGCCGCCGTCGAAGTGGAATTCAAACGCATGAAGTTTGTCGTTTCCTTACCAAGCTTCTCAAGGTCGAATCCCGAATCCCTGCCATGACGCTGTCTTAGAAGCCTCCATTCCACACTACTATACTGGTGGTCTATTCTTCCTGGACGCACCTGGAGGAACAGGGAAAACATTTGTCATTTCATTTATTTTGGCCACTATTCGATCAAGATGTGACATAGCTTTGGCGTTAGCATCATCTGGAATTGCGGCGACTCTTCTAGATGGCGGTCGTACTGCACATTCTGCGCTTAAGTTGCCACTCAATTTAAACACAATTGATATTCCAACATGCAATATTTCCCGATCCAGTGCAATGGGAAAATTGTTGATGCAATGCAAGCTCATTGTTTGGGATGAGTGCACAATGGCACATAAGAAATCACTTGAAGCACTTAACTTCACACTGAAGGATCTTCGGCGAAATAACAACATCTTTGGCGGCTTGATGATATTGTTGGCAGGCGATTTCAGGCAGACGTTGCCAGTAATTCCCCGTGGAACGCCTGCAGATGAATTGAATGCTTGCCTGAAGGCATCACCTTTATGGAATAACGTAAAAACATTATCGCTAACCACTAATATGAGAGTTCAACTTCAAAATGATCAAAGTGCTGCACAATTTTCCAAACAATTGTTAGCTGTTGGAAATGGAAAAGTCCCAGTTGATGCGACATCTGGATTAATAACTCTTACCAACGAATTTTGCCGATTTGTAGACTCTCAATTAGCTCTTATTGAAAATGTTTTCCCAAACATTAGTGNACGAATTTTGCCGATTTGTAGACTCTCAATTAGCTCTTATTGAAAATGTTTTCCCAAACATTAGTGAGAATTATCCGAATTATGCTTGGTTAAGTCAACGAGCAATTCTTGCCGCAAAGAATAATGATGTACACGCACTGAATTTCACCATTCAATCAAAAATTGCTGGCGATTTGGTGACATACAAATCCGTTGATTCCATAAGAGATCCCGATGATGTAGTAAATTATCCAACGGAGTTTTTGAACTCTCTGGAGTTACCAGGATTTCCACCACATAACTTGCAACTCAAAGTTGGTACAGTTATTATGATATTGCGTAATTTGAATCCACCGCGACTTTGCAACGGTACTCGACTTTCGGTAAAAAGACTTATGCCGAATTTGATTGAGGCAACCATTATTAACGGAAAGTACGCAGGTGAAAATGTATGTATTCCTCGAATACCAATGATTCCGACTGATCTTCCGTTTGACTTCAAACGATTGCAATTTCCAGTTCGCCTTGCGTTCGCAATGACAATTAACAAGTCGCAAGGCCAATCGCTTAGTGTTTGCGGGATAAATTTAGAAAATCATTGTTTTTCACATGGGCAGTTATACGTTGCGTGTTCACGAGTTGGGAAACCATCCGCTTTGTTTGTGTTAACGTCAGACCAAAAAACAAAAAATGTGGTTTACCAAAGAGCACTTCAATGAAACGTATTTACTTTGGATTCACTTTCATTTACTTAGAGAAGTTCAATTCATTACTGTTGTGAAATGAAATAAAATTTTTCCTTTTCAAATATAAAAAAAATGTTTCTTCATGTTTTAATCACCAAACAAAATGTTGCATAAAACGAAGCCATCTGGTGGCGAAACGGAGTTCGCCGGGTTTGCTAGTATATTGTATAAACCACGTTATCAATTAAAAATTAACTTTGAATGCTAGGTATATATATATATATATANTTTGCTAGTATATTGTATAAACCACGTTATCAATTAAAAATTAACTTTGAATGCTAGGTATATATATATATATATATAAAATATCAGGCGTGTCTAAACGTAGCCTCGTATGTCCACCATTCTGTAAGATAGCTCCNTATATATATATATATATAAAATATCAGGCGTGTCTAAACGTAGCCTCGTATGTCCACCATTCTGTAAGATAGCTCCACATGAACAAAGAGTTTTTATCTCATATTCTGTAAATTCCCTATATCACCTCACTGTGATGAACAAATATATCTTGCAATACCGTGTGTTTTAAAAATAGCTTTTCTTGCACATATACCATAATGTCCTTTTTTTCAATGCCCATTTTCTTCAAAAACTTATTAGCTTCCCGTTCTGAGAGAGAATACTCGTGCTCTTGTTTTCGGTACCCAAGTTACATTTCGCCTGTTCAAATGTTCCGACGATATAATTATGCTTCAAAAACGTCAATTTTATTTAGATGAAATTGAAGTTTAAAAATATATAAACATATTTTCATAAAATTTAAGTAAAATTACTACTAATGTATAAAGTAAAAATTAAATTTTCTTGAAGTTGCGGAGTTTTAGAGTAATATTATAAGATATTTAATTTTCAGCATTCCAAATAATTTTAAAAATTCAAATTTAATAGAAGACAATCATTCAATGCGCAGATTGTAGTTCGCCTGTTGCCAGGGGAATATTACCGACATACCATACACACCGTATGGGGCCCAAATAAAAACTTAATTTTATCACCAATGGGAAATAATGTGCAGATGTTTCTCAATTTAACTCCAATTTAGAAAGTCTTTGAAATCAAAATCTCTACCTATTAAGTTTATAATATCGTTACATTACCAACCCCTATACCCTTCTCATACATTTATATACTCAAGAGCCAAAAAAAACTGGTAAACCTGCCTAATATCGTGTTGCGCCCCCGCGAGCACTCAGAAGTGCCGCAAGACGACGTGGCATGGACTCGACAAATGACTAAAGGAATGCAGGAGGCAATTCACACCGTGAATCCTGCAGGGCAGTCCACAAATCCACAGGAGTGCGAGGTGGTGGAGATCCCTTCTCAAAACAGCACGTTGGAAGGTATCACAGATATGCTCAATAATATTTATGTCTGGTAATTTAGGTGGCCAATGGAAGTATCTAAAGTCAGAAGAGTGTTCCTGGAATCACTTGGTAGCAACTCTCGATGTGTGGGGTGTCGCATTGTCCTGCTGGAATAGTCCACGCCCGTCGGAATGCACAATGGACATGAATGGGTGCAGGTGAACGGACAGGATCCTTACATATCTGTAACCTGTCAGAGTAGTATCTAGACATATCAGGGGTCCCATTTCACGCCAACTGCACACGCCCCATACCATGACAGAGCCTCCACCAGAATGAACAGTCCCCTGTTGACATGTAGGGTCCATGGATTCATGAGGATGTCTCCATACACGTACACGTCCATCCACCCGATACAATTGGAAACGAGCCTCGTCAGACCAGGTAACGTGTTTCCAGTCATCAACAGTCCAATGGCGGTGTTAGCCAGTCCAGGCGAGGCGTAAAGCTTTGTGTCGTGCCGTCAACAACGGTACCCGAACGGGCCTTCGACTCCGAAAGCCCATATCAATGATGGTCCTTTGAATAGTTCGCACGCTGGCACTTGTTGATGCCCCAGCATTGAAATCTGCGCAAATTTGAGAAAGGGCTGCACGTCTGTCACGCTGAATGATCCTCGTCAGTCGTCATTTGTCCCGGTCTTTCACGATCTTTTTCCGGCCGCAGCGATGTCGAAGATTTGATGTTTTACCGGATTTCAAATTTTCACGGTACACTCGTGAAATGGTCGTACCCGAAAATCCAAATTTTATCGCTACCTCGGAGATGCTATGTCCCATCTCTCGTGCGCTGACTTTAACACCATGTTCAAACTCACTTAAATCTTGACAACCTGCCATTGTAGCAGCAGTAACCGATCTAGCAACTTTGCCATACGCTTGTTGTATTATATAGGCGCTGCCGACCGCATCGCGTTACTCTGATTGCCTCCATAATTCTGTTATTTGAATACGCACACCTTTACCAGTTTTTTTGCTCTCCAGTGTATACACACTGCACCTCTTCTTGATAAGCTGTGACATATTAATATGTACTTCTCTAACATTACGTACGTCCCCTGTTACTTAACAGCCACTTAGAAGTTTCCTTTTCACACCTGGTTGACTGGCAGTCGTTTAGTAGATCTCTTTCCCTACACATACTAGGTGTACATTATTAACACTAGAGCTTCATAAATGCTCATCATTATCAAACTTCCGAGGTGTTAAGGAAAGTACCACAAACTTGTTCTTTGGTATCGGTAGCCACGTAGTTGTCGACAATGTCGAATATAATATCTACATGTTACTTCGATTTCTGTTGTTTTATATGTACTAGTAGAAATCTGGTATGAAATCTAGTGAAGCGTTTTCAGCCCGCAATCGAATAGAGTACTCTTATAAATTTAACTGTATGTGTCATTATACAATTTTTTTAATTTTTTTTATAAATTTATTGGTATTGAAAAAATTAAAAATTACATACATTTATTGTATTTTCCGGGGAAATAACGTTGGTAGACCATCTATGATAATATCAAAAAATTTACAAAATTTTAAATAATTAATAACACATATTTTCGTATTAAACGCGGGGAAAAATTTTGACTTTAGTTAAATGGTAGGTATGAAATGCCAACAAAGTGGGTGAGCTAATAATTTTTTATTCAATATAATCGGAACAAAAATTTTTTCCTAAAAAATATATGTATTTTAAATAGGCTCAATTTTTAACCTAAATATTAAATATTTACTTTTTTGTGAAATTTAACTTTTGGCAATGCCTTAATTTATAATAAACTATTATTCACACATTCATAAACTTTGTTCTGAAAATGCGCCAGATAAAGTTAAACAGTCATATTTTATCTAAGGAGGTGGTGATTAGCCATACGTTATGTGTGAACAATAAATCATTTTCTATGATGGAGTTAATGTCTTAAAATATACAAATATTTTCTGGACATAGTTACTCACCTCCGTTATGAAAATTTCAGTGATAAACCATGTTATTTCCAGTGACACTGGATTCGTTTCAACATTTTTTTAGAATCAAAATAGCTCTACGAATATTATCATGTTTCACTATTAGGCAGGCAGGAAGTGTTCTCGAGCCATCAGTGCATCAGTATTTAAAACACACATTAGACATGTAGCTATACATGTAATTAAAGAGTGTGTTTGCTGTATTACGTACCCGGGTGATACGGGTCAGTGACTCCCTCGGGAGGAAGGTTTCCAGGCGCTCGAGGTGGTGTGGCAGTACCATGCTATAGTAGCCGAGCCCAGTTACCGCATTTGACCCTAGAAAGGGTGGATGACACGTCTCTTATAGCCTCTCTCCACTCATGGCGACCCAAGGCTCCTCGTGCCACCCCTGGGTAACGCAGATTGGGCACCGCCACCCGTGTCCCTATGGGAACCAGTCTCCTCGTGACTGGTAAGGGGTATCTGCCGTGACGGCTTGGGTCGACAGATGATACCTAGACCCGATCACTTGGCGGGGTGTTGGACCACTTGGTATTCAGACCGTTGGGACCCAATACTGTAATTTCATGGTAAAGAAATTCTAAAATTTGGTAATGGCCAGTGGCCGATGACGGCTCTTCCGGCTGGCTGCTTTGCTGGTGACGGACCACGTGGCGATTGTTTGGAGGCGACGATGATAAAATTGAAGAACTCTAGAACCTACGGGTCCAGACCTACGGAGTTTGATAAGAACGGAAATCTTCCATTTCAGGCGGTGTTCCCCGTGTGGGTCTGGGGAAGTCTCCAACTCCGCGTTCGTCACATACACCCTCTGTCTTCCTGTGGGCGGTCCAGGGTAGGATTCTGGGTGTGAAATCGTCCTGTAATGGGTGTAAGTCTTATGCCCGGTGGGGCTTCCAAGTGTCCTCAACCACAACCGGAGTGTGCCCTAAGGTGGCTCTGCACACCTGGTGCACTAACGGGTGGAAGAGGCTGCCTCTGTTCACCATGTGCTTGCCATAAGTGGAGCAGTCGGTGATTGAAAACCCACTAGCACCATGGAAAATAAGTAGGAGCACGGGCTGATCGGTTCGGCCCCACCGGAGGTTTTTTATAGTGTGCCGACCACTAGAGGTTGGACTCTGCTGGCAGTGGTTAACTCTGTATGCTGGAGGAGGTCTAGAGATATTCCCTCTCCTAAAGAAAGACCGGGCGGTGAGCGGCAACCCGCTCCGGTTGTGTCCTGGAGAGGCACTAGGGGTGTGGATAGAACACTGACCACACCACACGCTAGGTATCTGAGTACGAGGGTCTCCGATCCTTGTAGTAGGGTGCCCTCTGCTGTACTTGTGAACCAGGTTGGGGCTTTAGATCTGGTTAACTCAGGTGCTTAGCTGGGACACCTGCGATGAGATGGCGTGATCCCTCTCCCCCACTGATTAGGTGGTCGTAGCGACGGAATGACCCTTGTGGCTAAGAGCGCTACGTAAAAATATAAAAGTACGAACACTAAGAAGCCTCGACTGTGTACCCAGAGATGGTAACTGCAGACATCAGAGGCAAGAGTGGAGCAGAAGCAACTGCAGCAGGCCGTCTTAACTGGGATTAAATGATATAAAAGCAGCTTAGAGCTCTGGTAGAACGTCCCGCGTGGCTTAATGCCAGGACAAACAGCTCGCAGAAAGAGAGAGCAAGATTACACACAGTCCGGCTTAAGAGGGAGGGACAAACGAGGTAACAATGCCAGATTACAACAAGCTCCAGGAAAGTGGACAACATATTCAGAGGTAATTGTTTGAGGGTATTATGCTCGTACTAAACATACATGTTATTTCTCATCAAATAGCCCGCTTTAAACGTTCCATATAAATACCAAAGTTTAATGTGTTATCATTTTTTCTTACGAATATTTTTAATACATATCTAGAAAAATATACTTTTAGTTCAACTGATAGCTTACCAGTTGCTCAGTTTTATTTTGTAATTACATTTATGTCCTGTGGTTTTGACACCCTTGCCGCAAGATCACGAATTCGATCTTCACTTTTTTTGCGGTTTAAAATGCAAGTGTAATTAATTACAATATTGGCTACGTCTTTAGGCTACCGCACTTCTAAGTAATAGCACATGTTGAAACTCACTGAATAGTGACTTCACAAATGTCAACTCGGTGATAGTAAGTCACAAGGGCTTCAGAAGGACTATAAGAAGTGCAACATTTCAATTTCGTAACGCACTTCTTGTCCTTATTAAAACAAATTTTTTTTCACCAATTCGTAAAAATTTATCTCTGATTTAATACATTAATATAGTTACCATTGAAAGTAAGGCTTACCACAAAGCATATAAATTGAGCATATAGGTAATCAAAAGCCTCTTGCCAATGTTTATAAATGAACTTTGGAACACACTGAGAATAAGTGGCACATCACTCAATATTTTATTTCATATTCTAAACATTATGGACGGCATTCGAACACTCCATACGAAGTTTTCAAAAGTGATGTACCAATGAGCGTTGCTTTATTCTGCAAGATGAAAATGAAGTCTCGTTACATCTACTCGAAGTTAACGCAGAAATAGCAGTTAAATATTTACATCTGAGAATACGATGTTTATCTCTCAGATATACTGTATTCTAAAATATGTTAAAAACTAAACAGCTTTTGAACTCTTTTGATAGAAAACATTTCTGTGTCATAAATATTTTACGATTCAATCAAAATAATTTACTTTTAATTGTTAAATTGAAATGTTGTTTAATTACAATTTTTTTTAGTATATCTGTCACATCACCAATTCTTAGAGATCTAGACTACTTAGACAACTTTAAAAACGGGTAAGGTTTATAAAAATGTTTACATATTACGGTTAATAAAATAAGTTTTAAAACATTTGTGCATTTTTTTTAAAATAAAACGCAAGGTGTTTATATTTAAACACTATTTATTACATAAAATCTTCGTATATCATAAGCTGACAAATAAATTAATATAAATTAATTAAGTACTGGTCAATAATTTGGTGATGGTACACTAAATCATACAAAATTATTAAAAAACTTATATTTAATTTTACTTGTTCGTTGTATTATAAATTTTCTTTTGAGTGCACGCGTTTGCGTTGTCTCTTTACAGATTGATAAAAAAATAATGATTGATAACCCATTTAATTATATTTTATCGGCTAAGATATTGTTAAGATATATTATATGAAAATATCCTTTTTCTACGTTTCTTTTCAGATTCAAAGATTTATAGGCGTTTTAGTAATATGGCGAGGACCTATAATTGGATCAGTGAATGTAAAGTAGTCTGGTTGAGAGGATCCTTATGTAGCACTGGTGGTAGGAATTATATTCATGCGAGATCTCTCCAGAGCTATATTTATTCCACGCCTCTTTCTTTTTACTCCACAACTTCTTAATTTGTACTACTCACCTAAGCTTTCCTCGAGGCCTATCTGACAATTAGGGCCTACTTGTCACCAGCCAAGGTCTCATCCAGATGTAGGTAGTTTGTGCACCCAGAGATTAAAAATACAATTAATCTAAAACAACCTATCTGTTACATGGCTAAGAGAATGTCAATAATTGTGTAAGGATTTGTTATACAAACTTTGTTACATGAACAAAAGTGACCACGTATCATTGCACGAAACACAACAAAAATATTTTATTAGTGTAAATATTTTTTTTTTTTGTTTTCGTGAGGAAGCTCTCTGTAACATACCTGGTGTATTTTATCTTTAATCTAGCGAACACACAAACAATTATTAATTTTTGTTGAACAAGCATTAAAAGAAGATTGCTAAATACAATAATTGCTTTAACGTTTTCCTCTCCTAACTGTATTATAAATACTCTCTGTACACAAAATACAGTAATACTGATGCACATTTATTATAGTTAAGTTATATATTGGAAAATAATTTTAAGTCATCCCTATGGACATAATTTTCAGCTACCACGTAAAAAAAAAAAGTGAAATTTTGTAGCAATTATTTTGTACGTAACACTTTACTAGAGTACATTCCGGAAAAAAACCGATATTATAATTATAACCTTCGTCTCTTTAAATATTTTCTGTGTGTAATCACGCCAATAAATATTGTGGACCATTCCACCAAATATGACGATTCTCAACACACTTGGATAATTAGAAAGATAAGCAAATCTATTAATTTAGACAATTCACGAGTATTATTTAAATAAATTTAGGTTACTAATGTCTTATTAAAAATTCAACCGATTTAGATATAAAATTGTTAACAAAACTAATAGCCAAAAGAACATTTTAAAATTTTAATCCTCGTTTGTAGAGCACCTTGAAGGATATTCCCAACTGATAGATCGAAGTTTATACCTCACATCTCAGAAAATTATGAACCGATGCCCACCAAACTCTTTTAGGTTGGTATGTCAAGCACAAATAAATGTTAGAGCTATGTCGAAGAACATGAATTCTTTGCTATATATATAGCTAATATTGAAATAATTTATTCTTATTCTTTTTCAACTTTGCCGTGTTAACTTACGCCTTATAAATAACTAACAAAGACAAACGCGGTGTGTTGAAATAAATACATGCTGTATATACTAACAAAAAATTTTTTTAATTCTTTTATATTTGCAATTTAACATTATACTGCAACCTGAATTGAGGTTATGTATCGTAACTAAGGAACAATCTATCAATTTATGCTTAAAAATGGTGGAATAATCATTTGCAGAAGGGGATTTCAAAAATTGTATACTATTTAAACATATAAATGTAGTAATTAAAATAGTTTGTGTATGTATATATATATATATATATATATATATATATATATATATATACACACTTACATTTATATTCACAAACAAGAAATAAAGGAAAATTAGTTTTGACGGTTATTTCCACTTTTATTTTGTTTTCAATGATTTACACACTTAGCGAAATAAATTTAATTTCAGTAACCAAGAAAGAAATTTAAGCTGAAATAGGCAAAATGAGATGTATTAAATACTCTTTATATCAGCCATTACATACTAAAAATTCATAATTAAACACCTATCATATTTGAGATGAAGCATTCAAAAGATTTAAAAGGCTGCCATTTCATAAACTACATACGTGCAAATACCGTTTTTGAATATTTGGCAGAGTAAACCATTTCAGTGATTATATTCATATCAAATTTTTATCTTCTGTTACCAAAAGTAAAACAAGAGCATTAAAGTTACATTAATTTATACTTATGTCACTGTTGCATTATTATTACGCTTAAAGTTTGGCACAAACCAAAAAACCACACACATACATGACTGAAATTATAACTGTATTTCTGACAGTTATGTTAACAATATAGTTCATATTTTGTAACCTATTAAAATAGTACAATAGTGTCAGGATGATTCATGTCTTTAGCAAAACATAGGCTTCAGTTGTGGATTAATATAACTGAACTAATGTGATGATATTTTATTGTTCACTATGGCCTTACAAAACGGATTACTAATATTCGTGTAAAAGTGGTTCTAACCTTTGGAATAAAATGTATTGTTATTAAATTCTCGTAATCTATGCTTAGCTTTGAATGAAGTGCTGTTTGTAAGTACAAGTTGTCAACTATATCAATTTACTTAATTGCAGTTATTACTTGAAATTCCTGCCTACAGGACTTCCTACAAAACGTAGAATACGGAGATTCAATACAAAATCTAATAACTTTTATATTTGTCAGTTTTTTTGCTGATAGATGAAGAGAAATGACAGTAAAAGCATATTTGTTTTACATAATATAAACCCTCATTGCATAATTCAAGCACATGGAAATGTTCACCCTTTTTATTTGCAGCCAGCGTAGCAGCTGTAGATGCCTTAGTGGTATGCATAAGTCCACTTCCCAAGTGGCGCTTTACTTGTTGTTCAATCAGAGAACTAGCTGAACCGCTATCATTCTGACATTTATTGCAAGATAACATAGGTTCCGAACATAAATGCATTATTTAGTTGGCCGGCACAGTTGTGTGAGTAGAAGAGGAGCTCCACATAGGTTGTGTCAGTTTTCTTCTCTAATAACATTTAAATACCAAAAATAAGTACGCCTCCTTATTTCATTCACTCTCCGACGCCCACTTGCTCATGCCGCGCTTAGCAATCGCATGCATCTGTCTTGAGGTCATACATTGTAAAGTTTATTTATAGTCAAATAAAGAAAAATCGCACTTTGGTAAATATAAATCTGCCCGAAGGTCATCTGGGTGTACTATATTACTGAAGTTATTATCATATTCCTAACCGGCTCTGGACATATTCTCCTCAACTAAATGTCCATCATATTGCGCTTCCGGGTGTTCCTTCTCATTATCACCAGCATTCTCTTAGGCAACGCACGTTGCACCTAAATCATTTTTACGTCTAAAAATATATATTGTTATCTTATATGTACACATTATAAAACCCTGCATAGCCCTGCATAGCTTGCTTGTGGTGCCATGTTGGCCTCGCAAATGGCATCACAGTCCCGGGGAATGTCATCAACTAACATGTTGCATCCATAAACCACCCTGGTGCACTGGGTTTGAATTTTGAGAGTATATTCAATGCGCTGCCGAATGCTTGCACCTATATAATAAATCCAGTGTTTTCTTTTTGCCATGTCTTCCTATTTGACTTGTCTTCAGTACACTCTCAACTTCGTTATTATTACATTTTCCACAACTGTACCAATTGGCAAAGCATTAATTACTTACAGGTTTTCAATATATAGATATTTAAATTATTGCTTGTTCGCCCGTCGGGCAAAAAGAAATTTCATTATTATATTTCTGTCAGGGTCTGCGGCTTCCAACACAAGTATACCGATTCCTAGGAACAACAGGAATAATACAGTTACCATTGTACTGCTTCTGGATATCTGTATCACATAATAACTTGTTAACCTAAAACAGTAACACTGTATGCTCAGTAGATAATCTTTCACGAGCATTTAAGAGTACAATTTTCTTTACATGATGCCTTCATATACTTCTGGCATAGTAACGTTTTGACGATACGGGTTTCGTATGCCTATCCAATATGTCTTGCGTTCTTCAGAATGTTCCGGTGTTCCTCTTCCATTTCGCATTATCTCTCCGCCGATTCCCAACATTCTTTGATGGACTCGCGAATATAAATGTCCTTCATGCTTGCCATTAAACCATTGCTACAGAAATTGGAAAGGTAATTACTGTTTATTACTGAAGAAAATGTACTTGGAGTGATGGAATTTTCATGGCATTCACATGGCGATTCAGCAGCACCATAAATATCGACATCTCGAGATGTCCTTACTCTCAATTACACTGTCAGTTAGGAGAATATTTTTTGTTATACAGCGCATTATCGCAGTCTTTAGAAGATAATGTGCTACTTGATTGCGTATTTGATAGAAGAACTGGTAGATGAATATCTGGTGTTTCGGACACTCAAAGTAATGGAAAAATAATGTTATGTAACAGCTTCACATACAGCAATATGGCAAACCACTGATCTGTACCAACTGATCCCTTCGCAATAGCTTCCTTTGTTATTGCCCAGAGCCAGCCGGTTATCCCGATAAGACTCATAATCTACGGAGATGCAACTAATAAAGTCTTCAGCTTAATTATTATAATGTACAACCGAGAATTACTTCAGCACTAGGTAGAACTGATTCTAGCAATAATAACATAAGTAAGTATAATTCAATGAGCTTTTTAAAATTAGAGAATAATTTTTTTAGGCAAAAATTATATAATAGCATTTAATACTTAATTTCTATCGCAACTGAAGGCTGTGATTTGTAGCAATAAAGTCGTAAGTTATAATGGTACGAATAAAATAGATTGTTCAGGGTAAGACTGTTATATTTATGAATAACACATCTGTAACTCGGCGGCTTTCAGTGCATATTGCCATATTTATTAATAGATAATTAGGCATAGGATATACGATAACATTATACACTTACTTTCATTACAACTGAGTCATAATGCTGTATGCGTCACTCTTGAACAATTACAACAGCATGAATTCCACACAGTGACAATGTCGCAACTCTAGTGGTACGGTGTTGCTGCCACGAAAGAAACGAGTGGGGTTAAGAACGACACTACTGCTATCTATTGGCGAGTGGTTGAACTTCAGATTTCAGATTTGACCTTCTGCCAGTTAAACATGCAGACGAAAACCAGTAAGCAAACTAGTATGCATAATCCTAAAGTCGCTTTTTTTTTTTAACCATGAAGTTGTTCACTTAATTATATTCCATTTTAGTAGATGGAGCGGCCTAATAAATTATGGATGAAATGTTATGAAGTTTTCATAATACGAAATCTCAACTAAAAATTTAGGTGTTATTATATTTTTAATTACTTAATGTTCTTCATTTTTCGCATTACCTACAGTCGATGTAGCTGAATAAAACAAATTAGGGTATTTAAAAATAATATATTTACAGAATAAACCCAAACGGATATTATCATATTCCGTGTGGTGTTATGGAAGGAACTGCAGTGTAAGGTGTGAATTTTTCAGTTTACTTCTCGGATACTGTGGAACCGATTCTTTTAATTTTTATTCAATTTGCTGCACTTTCTTTATATTTCTAGCAATGAAAACCCACGTACGCCATGAAACTAATAAGAAATTAATAATGAAAATATAAATTTTGGTGAAAATCCACAACGGTGCGACTTGTATTCCTGCAGTTGATGTACTAGGGCATTGCGATGGCACTTCGTTGGGCGTACTAAAAAGAACTCAAAATAACGCATGTGAAATCAAACGCACGACTCTGCCGTGTGACATTACTGGACGATAAGCTTGCAGATAAGACGTGGCATTGATATGTAGGAAGAATTATTATGGAGTTTGAGAGAGGTGGATATTAGGACTGAGTGAGAAAGGGGGGAGGTTCACAGAAAGGCCCGTTATTTGGTAATTCGAACTAAACAGTCAAACCACGGCAGTGTCAGTGGGGACGTGAAGGTAACCTTATACGACGGATCGACTCCAGAGAGTCCCTATGGACCATCATAAGAGAGGAAACCATATTTGTCTGAAAAGGCACAGCGTCAACAGATTCCTTGTCCACCATTCAGAGAATTTGGCAGCTTCGGAGGTCAACCGTATATCCACAAGGAACTTTTACAGACACCTAGTGTCGGCAAAACTGCGAACCCGAGATTTTAATATTTTGCCATTAAAAATGCTCCACACCAAAAAAAAATCATGATTTTATGTTTGTACAAAAACAAATACTCTTCAACTTGTATACATATGTTTTCCTCTCATTAATAATGTTTCTCACATTATTTTACACAATGGCATGCCAAAATCACAATTTTAGAATATTTGGGATATGCAAGCCAAAAATTACTCCCCTATAGGAATGTTAATTCATTCTTAAATGATAACATGAGATTATTTTTAAAATATTAAAATTAATACTATGAAATAATTTTGCAATTTTAAAAGTTTCTTACATTAAGGAATTAGTTTGCATTACTGTTTATTTTTTTTTGTAAAATAAGTTTTCATAAGCATAACTCAAAACACCTGAAAATTAATTTAATGCTTTATAACATACTTGTTTATTGAACAAAAATATATTGCCTGTCACCAAATATTTAGTTGGCAGCAGTAGGGTCCATGTCGTTTAGAATGAAATATTCTGCTGCGACTGCAAAACTACAAACTTGCAGTGGAGTAAGATAATGCCGAACAAATAAAGAAAGTTTTTATGTTATATCGCTGGAAAAAATGTTCCGATTACTTTTATATATGGCAAACAAGGAGTACTTTGGTAGGTAATGTTATATGATAGGTTTTAGTTATGTCAGGCACTTATTTTCAAAATGGTGGCCATCTAGCTATTTTAGTTTTGTATGTTATATCGTCGAAACGATATACACTGGAAAAAAACTGGTATAGCCGTGCGTATGCAAATAACCGACGTATGGAATCAATATACAGATGGGACATAGCATCTCCTAGGTAGCAATAAAGTTTGAATTTTCGCATACAGCCATTTTACGAGTGTGCCGTGAATATCGGGAATCCGGTAAAACATAAAATCGTCGACATCGCTGCAGCCAGAAAAAAAAATGAACGAACGGGAAAAACGACGACTGACGACAATCATTAAACGTGACAGAAGTGCAACCCTTTCTCAAATTGGCGGATATTTCAATGATGGGGTATCAACAAGTGTCAGCTTGCGAACTATTCAATGTACCATCATGCATATGGGCTTCCGGACACAAATGCCCACTCATGTACCGTTGTTGACTGCATGACAAAGCTTTACGCCTCACCTGGGCCCCCCAACAACGTCATTTGACTGTTGATGACTGGAAACACGTCGCCTGGTCTGACGAGTTCGTTTCCAATTGTATCGGGCGGAGGGACGTGTACGAGTATGGAGACATCCTCATGAATCCATGGACCCTACATGTCAACAGGGGACTGTTCAAGCTGGTGGAGGCTCTGTCATGGTTAGGAACGTGTGCAGTTGGCGTGAAAAGGGACCCCTGATACGTCTAGATACGACTCTGACAGGTGACAGATACGTAAGCATCCTGTTCGATCACCTGCACCCATTCATGTCCATTGTGCATTCCGATGGACGTGAGCAATTCCAGCAGGAAAATGCGACAACCCACACGTCGAGAGTTGCTACCAAGTGGCTCCGGGAACATTCTTCTGACTTTAGACACCTCCATTGGCCACCTAAATCACCAGCCATGAACATTATTGAGCATATCTGGGATGCCTTGCAACGTGCTGTTCAGAAGAGATCTCCACAGCCTCGCACTCCTGTAGATTTGTGGACTGCCCTGCTGGTTTCATGGTGTGAATTGCCTTTTGCATACATTCAGACATTAGTCGAGTCCATGCCACGTCGTCTTGCGGCACTTCTGCGTGCTCGTGGGGCCCTACACAATATTAGGCAGTTGTACCATTTTTTTTTGGCTCCTCAGTGTATTATATTCTGTCAATTTGCACTAGCGTGTGTCCACGACGTTCGTGTTCGTCTCTTTACATCAAGTTTCGAACGGTTTCTTGAAGTGTAGTGGTAATAAATAAGCGCTGGGTTCCGTAATTCCTTTATTCCAAGTAAGTAAATGTTACACATGTAATAATTTTTCAAGAAATAAAATTTCCCGTGAGGTGAAGTGTTCAGGCCTTAGCACGTGCGTGCGTAAGTCAAATCCATGAACACGTAGCGTGGTGTCGCAGCGGTGACACATTTAACTCGTATTCGAGAGAAACCATTTTCTACTTATGACCAGCCGTGCTAATTTAGGTAATAATATATTTTCTACCCTTCCGCTCCAAATCCTGCAATCTGCAATACATTCTTGTGAGAGCTACTAACAAGTATTGCTACCAGAATAATTACATTTTGGCTACCACTAACGAATATATTATCGCCTACCAACACACTGAATTTATTGGTGACCATAAAATTCGCACTGTGGCATTTCAACAGGACAAGTATTACTGTTAACACATCGCGTGTGAAATCACAATTTAAGTAGTTCGCATGGACCATTTTTATATACTTGTTTAACATTTAATATTTTCGAAAATTATTTCTACTTCCTACCTGGACCCAATTTTTCCAATATTAAGCCTATATCCCGAGGGAAATAAAAGCTAATGAGGTAACTTACCTGGATGTGTGTGTATGAGCGCGTGTGTGCTCCGCCCTTCCTATTTTTGAACGTGTGAACTGAATTTTACCAAACATGGTACACATATAGTACTAAGTAAGTACATATGACTTTTACAGGTTTTGACAACGCCGGGCACTTACTTACTTTCAAAATGGCGGTGATTAACATATTTAGGGCAATATGACACATATCGGTAATCATTCAACCGATTTCAACCAAATGTTTCATGCTGACAGCGCAAGTTGAAAGCATTAAATTAAGAGGTACATATTTTTTTTGGTTCTCCATTTTGGAAGAATGTGCCAAATAAAAAATTAAGCTTTTTTGTTATATCTCAATAACTTCTGAACCTATTTTCTCAAAATTCGGGTCTTTAGTAACACTATAATTGTTCAGGTAAATATCAGTGATATATTTTAATTAAAAAATTATGTTTAAAATGGCGACCGTAAAAAATATTTCAAGTTTATTTGGTATGACTACCATACAAAATGACAAATTTTAACCAAATTTTTTATGCTGACAGTATTTACTACAAGAATCATATAAGCCAAACAATAACCACTTTTGTAAGCTATGTTGAAAGATAGTGCCAAATGAAACATCAATATTTTATGTTATATCTTAATAACTACGTTATCAATTTTCTTCAAATTCGGCAAGTAAATAACAATATGATAGGCCAAGTAAATATAAGTAAATAAACTTTATTACGCACATATTTAAAAAAATGGTGACCATACAGATATTTTATGTTCAATTGGTATAACTACGATACAATTTGGTTAATTTCAACCACGTTTGTACGCTGATGAATGTATTAAAAGCATTATAAGCTAAACAAACCCACTTCTGTAGGCCATTTTGAATGATAGCGCTGCATGTAAGAATATATTTTTTACATTATATCTCTAAAACTGCTGAACAATTTTCTCCAAATTTGGCACATAAGAAATACTATGACAGCCAGGTAAAAATGAGTAATTAAACTTGAGTTGGCTCTTATATTCCAAATGGCGGTTACATAAATATTTTAGATTTATTTGGTAAAATTATCATACCATTTGACCAAGTTCAAAGAAACTTGTCTGCTGACAGTATCTATTACAAGAATGAGATAAGCCAAAGAGGAAAACTTTGTCCACAATTTTGCAAGTTAGTGCTCAATGAATTAATCAAGTTTTTTTGTTATTACTCCGGAAATAATAGACAGATTACTACTATATTTGGAAATCATGTATTATGCCACTTATTTTCAAAATGGTGGTCATTTAGGTATTTTAGAATAGAATGCTCTACTTTCAAAACATTAAATCAATTCCAACTGAAATTTTTATCCTGAGAGTAAATATAAAAAACGTAAAATGTGTGTCTACACGGAACCTCTTTTGTCCTCCATTTTGTAAGATAATGCCACACAAATAAACAAAGTTTTTGTCACATCCCTGGAAACAATTTTCCGATTCCTACTACATATAGCAAACATGTAGTACTGCAGTAGATAATGTTAAATTATATGGTAAAAAATTTTCAGACACTTATTTTCAAAATGGCGGCCATTATGCTATTTCGGTTTTGTATGTGGTATCGTCGAAACTATGTAATTAATTCCAACGAATCTTTGTATGATATCTGTATGCATTACAAGAATAAAATATGTACACACAGAATATCTTTTGTTCGCCATTTTGTAAAATTGTGTCACTTGACAAATGGAAATTATATGATCTCCGAAATAAAAACTGAATGCCACCATATTTTGCCAACAACTAGCACAATGGCGGGCTATGTAAACTGATAAATTTTCAGTCCATCAGACATGTATGTTTCAAAATGGTGGCCATATTATCTTTCAAGCTCCAAATTTTTTTATCTACGAAATTTCTAAACAAATTTTAACATAACTTTGTATGCTGACAGCATCAGTTGTATCAATCAAAATTGTATATGTAATGCCTAATTTCTCTGCCATTTTGTAAGATAGCCCTACATGAAATAATGTAGTTTTTATGCCGTTTCTCGGGAAACAGGTAATTTATTTTAAATTTGGCAAAGAAGTTGTGCTGTAGTAGGCAATATTAATATATATGTTTTAAGTATGTAAGCCTCTTATTTTGTGAATGGTGCATTTACAAACAATTTAGCTCAGTGTGATGTATATACGACCCTATGTAAGAGATTTAAATTTAAATTTGTATATTTTATCTATTACAATAATCGAATGTGCAAATATATAACCTTTTTGCCCTCGATTTATGAATATCGTCACATCATCAATGAAGGTTTAAGGCATACCTCGAGGACGAATCAACCAATATGCATACAGAGATCCTCCTTTTCTGGATTTTTTTGCAAAGTACTATTAGATGTGTAAACTAATTATTTTGTCATATTTATGGAATAATTTGACTAATTTGTACAAATTTTTGCACAGTTACATGATTTAAATGCGGTTTGGCTATTATTTTAAAAATGGTGGCATTAGAAATATTTTGATATGTTTGGCATATCTCTTCAACAATTTTATAATTTCATACAAACTTTCTATGCTTATATTGTCTATTACAAACAATGTGTACGGTGGCTCTTTTTAAACAAGTTTGTATGATAGCCCCATTTAAGAATATATGGTTACTATGCTATATCTCGGAGACCAATAAACCGGTTTCCATAAATTTTTTCACATAAGCAGCGTTATAATAGGCCATTTAAACTTACGTATTTTAGTGGCTCAGACTCTTATTTTCAAATTGATGGCCGAGTAAATATTTCATGTAAGTAAACCGCATCATTGCAAACATTAGACTTATTACATCTGTTGATGTTTCGAATCATTCCTCCGTGATTCAGTTATTTGAACTATTTTAATTTTACGAATTTTTACTGAATTGTAATCCCGGGTAAGACAATAGTGGATTTTAATTATATTTGTAAAGTTTCACATGTTTATGGTTTCATTAATAATGATATTTCTGTGAATGTGACGTCAATGACTACCTGCAATCTGTGCTTTCAAGAAATTTACTGAAATTTGTTTGCAACCTTGCAGAGGAAACTAGGCTCATTAGTTACCAGTAAATTCTTGTTTTTATTTCAACAAGCTTAAATGATTGCAGCGGGAAAGGGGTGTCAATTGTTCCTGTAAAAACCCATCGCAAAGTGCATCAAACATTTCCTCTCGCCATTCGAACGAGAGTGGCATTTCACCGGCTATTGGCTTAATCCAGTTTCGGCGAGCTGTCGGTAATGGCAAATGTTAACTGAGAGAGAGAGAGATTGTGTGCGGGCGGAAGGGCACTCTCTCTGTGTGTAGTGTAAGAGAAGGATGGTGTGCTAGTGCGAAGGAGAGGGGAGGAGCAGCTCTCAAAGTGACGGCGTGTGGCTACCTGCGCACATGTTTGCTCTGGGTAATTCAGGGTGTTGTCCGAAGGCTCTGCTGTCTCCAAGCTAGCTCTCTCGTGCCTGTAAACAGCTGCGAGTAAATAACGTCTCCCGCTACCTTATACAGCGCCTCACAAAGATGACTGCCAGGCAATCTGCAGACAGACACTTCGTCCCAACTACCTCCTTCCTCTTACATTTCCTTCATTACCGCAGCTACTTTTCTACTCGCACACAATACAAGTTTATTAACAGTTTAAGTGTTGCAAATAATTCATTGAATACAATATACCAAACTAGTTCTTGTATTACTGCAACTATAACAAAGTATCTTCAAAACATTTCGTTTTATTTAACATACGAAACCGATTGTGTATATATGTACCTACATACTTGTAAAAACTACCAAGTATATAAGTAGTATGTCATTGTTTATATCCTACACCACTTTTTCAGTGCCTAGAGTAATGTATTGTAAAATTATATCTGAATACTTGAGGTGTTACAAAAATTATCTTGGTACGTGGTTGGCGAATATTGTTTGCAAATATACACAAATTAACAAAGTAGTTAATTTAATAGTAAGGGCAAAACATTAGTTTTAATATAAAATTATATTTAAAAAACTTCTTCATTAAGGAGCGTCATGAGTACGTTACAAACGCATTGCTTACACATGTTAAAAAAATTTAAAATTTTTCTCTTTATTTTTTGTAAGTTTCCTTAATTTCTTCACATTATTAATATAATGGGGTGTGTGCCTTCCCAGATTTTGGAGTAATTGAATTATATAAAGAGTGTTAAAAAACACACTTACCTTTATAAAACCCTGAAAAGAATGCACGAAAAACAATTTTCTTCGTTTTGGCGCGTGAATTATGCGAATGTGTAGTTTATTCTCTGGAATTAAAAATGGAAAAGAAATCTGATGTTCTTATGGAATTACGAGAAGGTATATCTGAAATGATATGAAATATGCACAACTAAGTTAATTTAAAAGAATCGTAAACTGGGGTTACTTTATTCATGCTTGGTTAGCTTCCACCACTCAAAATTTTTGTTTTAGTGTCATTTGATAAAGCAACAGATAGCTTGGTAATTTAAATGTTGGTGTAATTTACCCATGTAATAATTGTTAACCCTTCACCAAATGGTACCAAAAAAATCATTTTGAGTGGTGCAAAGTTACCCAAGAGGTGCAAAATAACGCCAGTTTAGTGAACATACAAAATATAATATCACAAAATTTAATCAATTTAGCGCTGCTTACAAAAATAAATGTTGCTACAGCAATATGATTAAAAATAATATCGTTTTATTTTTCAGTATAAATGCTTTTGTGATATGAATTTAGCTTTCAATTAAAATTGTTTGCAAATGTGCTAACTAAAATATATATTATTTTCATTATTAGTGCAAAACCAATGCCTATCACTCAGTATGGCACATTTAACGAAATTTTTAATATATTTTATAAGAGCAGATTAACATTCGTCATTGAGTCTCAATTAATTAATTATTTCCAGAGAACGAGTGCCACTGCATTTGATAACTTGAATACCAAGATGTGGTTGGCCAGTCTACGATTAAACATAAATAAATAAAATGTGTATATCATTTTGGACAACGATACTTAGAAATAGGCTCATGGAATTGGTGAAAAGTCCGTCCATATTAGTGACTGTAGGCTTTCACCACCATTTTTCTAGAAATCCAATAGATTGAAACGTAATTTTGTGGTAATAGAATTCACAAAAGGCCATAACGAGAGGAACATATAAAAAGGACATCTACTCTACCCTATTTATAAATATTTAGAGGAGTAAACTTCTCTTTTCACGAGTGTATATGCATCAATCCATGTTGTATCAATCCGCGTGTATTGCTTTCATTGCAATGCAATTAGTAGTAGTTACAATACCTGATTATATTCACTTCCCCGTTTTCACACTGTGCGATTTTAATGAACGCAATTCCGCACACACCATTAGTAACATCGTAATTGTGTGTGCAAGTGTGTGTGTGGTCATATGTGTATGACTCTTAAAAAAATATGGGTGCTGTTTTAACGTTGTGCACCTACAGATCTATGGTCCATACAGCTTCACCTCTTGAGTAATTTCCTTGCAGTACGAGCTGATCTTCCTACCATCAACGGGATTTGCATGCTGCAGTCTACCAAAAACCTCTGGCGAACCCCAATAACCAGTATCGCAGTTATTACCCTAACATTTCACAGCATAGAATGTACACACAACTGCCTACGAACACACTGAATTAATTGGTTGCCACTAAGTCCTGAAATAACCAACTATTTAGTTGGTGCCAGAAAATCTTTTGTGATGTCTTTATCGGCAAAAAGATTTAGTGACTACCAATGAAATAATTATTTTTCAGTGTATGTTACATCACAGACGAGCAGCCTGGTTCATGCGTGGATCACCAGCCCATTTCATCTTCACAACTAGCAGGTAAATATTTCTCACGGTAAAGTCAGTACTTCTAAAGCCCGAATAAAATTTCTCCTTTCAGCGCACTGGTTCCGCATATTTCAGCGTACCTATCAAAATTAACATTGCCATTTACCTTTCAGCTGGTGTTTACATCAGCAGGCTTATGTGTCCACGGTATTAAACAACAAAAAGTAACATATATTTTAACCATTACTATAAACACGTACACGTTAATTTCCATATATAATATTTGTCTGTGAGCGTTGATTGCTCTTCACGATTATTTCGTTCTGTAGACAGTAATTGATTTATTTGACTGCGGCTAACCATTCCAAAAAACACAAGAGAAAATGAGATGTTTTAGGTTGTCGGAAAAATAGCAGAAGAGTTAAAAATTATATTTTTCCCCTTATAAAAACAATGCAAAAACCTTTCAAACGTTCACATTTAAAAAGTGTGAATAGCTGAAATGCTTTTTTTGTTAAGGACTCTGCCTGCCTGGCGTTTGAACTGCTTTGCAGAGTGTTTGAAATAACGTTTTTCAATTTACGAAACTAATTAACGTGTCCCCTGTATGTTAATCTACGAAAATATATCATACCCCGGACAAGGATGGAATGGTACTTTATAGTTACAATGCATACTGCAAATGTTATTCAGTAGGATTCGAAAATAGATAGAAACGGCCGTATCCTAAATCATACTAGGCGGGCACGGGTCGAAATACGATGGAGCCTGCATTGAACTTTGCTACAGAATTTTCATCAATAACATGATAGGGTCAGCGCCGAAAGTCCAGGTACACGCAGCACTACGAGAAAACCACACGCCAGTTCAGGCCCTGAGCTTAGCGGCGATGTCGCTCTTGTAGCGATGTACATGTAGAATTATATTGGAAAAAATACCTTACAAGTAAATTCATTAGTACAAAGTTACGTGCAAGATAATTGCGGGCGTTGCTACTGCACTACGAATAACGAAAACAATTGTCATGAAACTCACTTGTATTTACTTGCAGCTTTTTCTGAAGCCCCAGTTCGTGTTTCAGGCTCTTCAATAAAAGGTAAATTATTTAGCAGAGAATGAAATTCGGTTTTAGTATTCTTCGTAAAATAAGAAGTAATACTTCTTGTTACTGACCGTTTCATACCTCCACACGTTGAGGGTTTTTCCTGCACCAGAGAGTGACATGCAAGTACAATTAGAAGAAGCCAGGATGAAGAATATTTGTGTTATAAGAAAACATTAAAATATTTTTTATTTGATATTTTGAAAAATTTTGCTAGAGGATGTAATAAAAAAAGTAATATGCGAATTATTGACAGACGGTAACATTTAAAAAGAATAACACGGCCTACGGTATTGCAACTTGAGTGGAAAATTTGGTGGAAATCGGTTAACTGGTCCCTCAGATATGGTATAAAAACTTTATTTTCTTATTTGTTTCGTCATATATTACAAAAATTTCCAATAAATTTTTGGTATCCGGTGATTTTAATAGAAACTACCAGCATAGAAGTTCTGTTGAGTTCGGATAAATGGTTTGCTAGGTATGACAAACTTATCAAAATAGTTATGACCACCATTTCGAAAATCAGTATCTGCTTCCACTTAAATCATGAAGTTTACATGTTCTTCTGTAGCAGAAATGGCATGCAACATTTTGTGGCAATAGGTGGAATTGTTTCGAAAATGTTACCAAATTATTCATTATCTGACCTCACAAAATTTTGCAAAAAGGCCCATGTAAGACGATCTCTGTATGCATAATTGATGCTTCTGATTAATTCTCTTAGTGTTTAAAATTTGGTTAGATTTTGTTGAGTTGTTGAAAAGCTATTTACGAACAAACGTAAATTAATTACATAAATGTCGTTAAAAACATACCCACTACCCCTAAAACACATAAGTTTACATGCCCTACTGTAGAAATACTTGCATAAAAAATTGGGGGAAATCGGTTTATTCGTCCTCGAGATATGGGATTACAACCCAATTTTATCATGTGACGACCATGTTAAATGGAGGACAAAAAAGCTTTCTATTAGCAAATTCGATTTTTATCATAAATAAATTTTAAAAAGTGAAGTTAAAATCGGATACACAGTTTCGTAGATAATTTACATTATGTTAAAATTCATTACACACGCCATTCTGAAAATAAATATATGGCGAACTTAAAAAATGTAAATTATTATGGCCTAACACCGGGTAACTTCATTGTCAGACTAAGTTGGAATCGTTTTATGGTTTCGTGGAATATGACACAAAAATTTGTTGATTTCAGTTTTTTTAGAAACTGAGGTTCTGTAAAGATAAATTTGATGGTTATAATAGATACTGCCAACATACGAATTAATGATGCAATTTGTTTCATAGTTTCTGACATATAAAGTACTGAAATAATATGTATACGGCAGCGATTATGAAAACAAGTTTCTGACTAAATAAAAATATATCAATTTACTTGGCCTGCTGTAGTGCTGTAATTCTGCCAATTTGGTGGGTATATGTTTTTTTCTCAGAGATATACCATAAAAATATTAATTTTTCATGTGATCGTACCTAAGAATTTATGGACAAGGGATATATTTTATGGACACATTTAATAGTTTTATTACGTACATACTGCCAGCATACAAATTTTAGTTGGAATTAATTACATGTTTTCGACGATATAGCATACTGAGCTAAAATAGCTGCACGGCCACCATTTTGAAAGTATGAGTCTGGCCTTGAACATCACCGGCCGTAGTACTACTGGTTGGCCACATTTGGTAGGAATCGGTTAATTGTTTCCCCAGATATGAAATAAAAATTTTATTGAATCGTAGGCAGCTATACTACAAAATGGCAGGAAAAAAGGTATTGTATACACATATTTGATAGCTGTTATATATACTGCGAACTTACAAAATAAAGTTGGTATTGATGACATGGTCTCGTTATAGAATACTACTCTAACATGCGTTTATGTCATATCTTTGAAACTACCAAAACCGACTCCCACCAATTTTTTCAATACGTAATACTATGCTAGGCTATCAAAAGAACTTTGGAATATGAGGATAATACACTCATCAGAATATATTACAGCCATCAAATTTGTCTACACAGTGTTTCTTTTGTCCTCTTTTTTTTTAACGTAACACCACTGTAATAAAAAAAAATTTATATCATATATTGTATATTAATAAACCCATTATCATCAAATTTTGCACACTAGTAGTGTTACAATAGGAAATATATGTTATTTTGAAAATCGTGTTAAAACACATAATTCAGGTCACTATTTTTCAACTAAACTTTTCTTGCTGATAACATGTGTTAACGGTGTGATATGTTGTATATACAGGCTGGTCTGCCTAATGTGAACACCCCAAAAGTTTCCTAAACGGTTGCAGATAACGAAATGCTGTTTTCGCTATATGAAATGACGTACAGGTGCAAGTAGTTTGCCACAGAGTGACTATTCGTAACACGTGTATGCAGATTAATAATTAAACCACATATGATTTTCCTCCTTGAAACGTACATTTATTTCAAAGGCATCTGAAATTACGTGCACAGAGGAATTCAGTGATATAGCATATGTAAAGGAGAGTAACGCAGAAACGCCAAGAAATAATGTGCAGTTATGATTAAGTTGTGTGGGCCGGTAGCATGGGGCAGTTGACCTGTTCTCACAGCTTTCAAAAGTCTACCCTGACTACAACAAAATTTGATGCTCCGAAGCCTACCTCTATCATGTAGTTGGTTGTACGCCAGCTGACGGAACGAGTGTTGCTTGCCTCGAGTCCCACGTAAGGCATGTGTGTATTTATACTTGTCTTCCTAATGTTATGTTACATATGTTTCCCGTATCGTATATAATTACATCGTCATCAAGAAGACATTAAGTCCTACCTGTAATATAAGATATTAAGAAATGCATTCAAATTTCTTGCATCTGTGTAGAGGAATGTAAGCTCATTCGTTAAATCGGCATCTTCTTGTATTCTATTTGCTGAAACACTGGGGTATAAGAAGTCTACAAACGTCTCGAGGTATTTGCTTACATAAACAGAGTTCTTATCTAAAGACCTCTCTACGTTGCGTTTGATAATTCTATTGCCATAAAGCCAATCAAATGTTGGGACACAGAGAGCGTCTCTTGCGCAGCTCACATGCGCACTCTACGCCATTTTCTCTTTACGATTCGCGACGCTCCTCATCTGGAGGACGACGTGGAGTCGCACTCATACAACTGGCGTGGGCTGTTCAAGGTCAAGTGAGCACTTTTGAGGCCCTAGTTACTTTTCCCTATTAGCCATTTTTTATCATTCCACCACTTTTAAAATAAATAATGCGTTGCAAGTAATAAACACAGTGCATATAATTCACCTGGCTCAAACGTTAACATCTGAGGCTACAATAAAATATATTTATTGCCCGTTATGAAAGGGCTTCAAAAAGTGCTCACTTAACCGTGAGTAGCCTTCAGCGAAGATGTTACCTATCGCAGGAGACTTCAGAGGTAGCCAAGTGTGTCTTCATTGCTTTAAGGGGGGACGGGTGGTTGCCCCATTGAGAATAAAGCCACATTGCATAACTTTCCATATACAACACCCACTCTCAGAGACACTCGAAATACAACTGCGTTAAGTAGCTTCCGTTCCTCTTCTTGCGATGTCGGAGTTTCCCCTCTAAGCTTGGAGATTTCCCGTCGTAGAACTGCACGTGGATAAGACTGACAAACTTGAAACTCCTCAAGAGAGAAGTAAAAAAAAGGGCACCTACTTTTCAACGACCTCGGGCAAGAAAGGCTTTCATTATCTTTGAAATTGCTACATGTCCAATGATTTTGTATTTCCTTTCCATAGCAGAAAATATTGTCGCCTGAATTACGTAGAGTTTTCGGCGAAGGCTTAGTTAGTGTTGCCACACTTCTTGCATGAAGACTCAAAGTGGGTTTATTAATATCTTTAAGTGTTCCATACTTTTTGTTAATACGCAGAACTTGTACGGAAATGAGTTTCTGTAGTCACCGCCTGGGTTAGCGGCGAGGCTGAAAACCGAGTCATACTAACGATCCATAATTGGTGTCTGAAATAAAGAACGTAAAATTGTGAATAAATTAGATACAAGAAACCACTTTGGCAATATTTTGTTACCCATGAAAAATTTTTTCTATTTTAAATTTTTCTATTTCAACCACAAAAAAAAATTCCCTAATTATTTTTCAATATATTTGCAAGGACAAAATTTTTTTCATTTAAACAAAAAAATTCCGTTTAATATTATTCAAGTTATTGCTTGGGCAACTCATTTCTTAATTGTTTTGAGGATAAGACAATGAAACAAAAATAGCAGTAAAAATGTTGTTGCTTTTGTGGGAAAAATTAATTTGTATTCAGTTCGTGTCCTAACTTGTCTTGAGATGAAATGTTTCTGAATAAAAAATTTAAAATATATATTTTTACTATGTCATATTTATTCTTTGAACTAAGAAAGTAATGAGATACAAGTAGGGAGAAAACAAATGTCGTTGTGTGTTATATTCATGAAGACCGGTCTTCACAATCCCAAACAAGAAACGTCTCCAGAATAGCTGCGCCAGAGGACCACAGACCGTCACCACTGGCGTCTTTGCAGTCTCGCAGAAAAGAGACAATACACTGTAGATGAAGTAGGCGACAGCAGGCGCTCGTCGTGCTAAACCCCGGCAGTGTTCTCCCGGGCGGGGGCTTCAAACAACGCCGGTTCCCTGTCTTCCAGGAAAACATTCTTTGTGCGTGTAATGCCTCTCGTTCATTATCGAAGGCTTCCCACAAACAAAGCGACGTCCCTGCATCGCGTCACGTTGCCTAGGCAACCCGCCGTCTGCAGCAGCCAACCGGCGCTCCCTCCCCCCCCCCTCTAACGACAAACAAGCC
>NQII01002387.1:46267-57373 GCA_002778355.1 Clitarchus hookeri
AAAAAAATGCAGATACCGGCGCAATATAACAAAACAACTAAAAAGCATTAGATAATTTAATGCCGATTCTGTAGCTGTGATATGGTTGCGTATGTGTGAGAACATATAAATGTATATATGCGTGTGTATCGAATACATTCGCAAATACTTTAGGAAAATTATACATAATAATGATAGTTGACTGTAGTATAAAAATATTATATGCGCGCAATATTCCATTTTAAATAGTGATACTCTTGTTAACATGCATGTGTTAAAAACCTCAATTTTTTCCATGTAACGGAGAAATATTAATATTCTTTTTACATATTGTACTTTTTCGTCTACATTAAATTACTCCAAAATTTCGAATATTGCAATTTTGAAATACTTTTATTATAAAAATTAAAGTAACTAAAATGTTAAGGAGTGATAATTATTATTGTTAATTTCCTCAAACAGCAAGAAAATATCCACTTTTTAATTCAAACAGTTAATTTTTTATTTAGGCTTATTGTCGTTTAAGGATAAGTAAGCCCATAACATGACAAATAGCCAAACATATTATATAATTTTTTTAATTGGAGTTATAAATCTGGAGAAATAACGTAAACGAAAATATTTGCATTGTTTTTACATTTTTTGGTATTTTTAGTATAAATATGTTGCTTCGGTTTATATGCCTCTTAGGGGGATACTAGGGTATTTTACTATTGTTTATTGATAGATGTTTAGAGTATTGAAATCACTTACAACCACACGTGTTTAGAGTATCGAAAACACTAACAATGATGTAATTTCAAGTAATTTCATAGGCCACAGTAAATTTTCAAATTCATTACATACACATAGGATACATTAATAAACTTTCAACAAGCATCTAATAGTATTTTATTAGATATGTTTAATGGTTTTTATCCGTCACTCATTATATAAACTTTAAAATAAAATATTCTGATAATTATAGTTTTTAATTAGTTTTAGCAATGCTGAAGAAAATCAGGTAAATGTAGTTTGTGTTACATGTAAAGAATGTTATAACAACCATTAAACCAAAAAATGTAGTACTTTGTATCACACTATTAATCTACAAATTACCGATTAGATTAATGAACACATTATTGAAGAATATCTGTTGCGCACAACAATGCAGTTACACAGTCACATACTGGACTTCTGATGTTGATGAACTCCTCGGAGTACAGACTGCCTCAACCATTTTTACAACTGTGTCCACAGATTTTCGCTCCATTCGTACCCCTTCAAACAACTTAAGTAAACTATTCTTATGATTTATTATATTGTTATATTGTTATCCTTGTTCAATCTCTTGTAATATATTTGTCAATTTCCCGCTATTTGTCGGTTAACTTCTAAACTACAGAATAAGAAATGTATAAAGTAATTTTTGTATTCCAAGCATGTCCAGTTGTAATGTGACGGGCAGAGTCAAGCTACGTCCAATATTAACGTAAACATTAAAAGCAGAGTGTTTTTTTTTTTTTTTTTTTTTTTTTGGAAAATGAAACATGTTACTACACGTGGTTTCTGCTCTTATCTACATGTTACGCAGTTAAATATTTCTGACAGTTCTGTTTCCAAGAAAATAGTTTAACTTTGCACTACAAAAATGGTTAAATTTAGGCCATAATAGGTGGGCATTCAAATGCTATAAGAATTGTGATCTCCACAATTGTGTTAGAATATTCATATAATTATCTGGATGTAAGTAAGGTAGGTTGGGGCAAACGCCTAACTGACCTCAGGGTTTTATTAATGACTGGGCAGTTTTCTCAGACAAGAAGAAAGAGTAAAGTAACAGCCATGACTTGCAGCAAGGAGTACCACCATCATACTCGTGTAGTAATTTCAGAAAGTCCTACAACACTTATAACAAGATGGTTGAATGGTGACTCGAAAACAAGTTCTCCCAAATGCAGATATACAGTGTTACAACAGCTCCACCTCACCCAGTTTTCGTAACTAATATATCTCCATGTAAATACATTTGATACTGGTTTTTTTTTTTTTTGGAAAGTAAATTTTGAAACTCACAAATGATTTGTAGTGTTCCTTCTGTAATATTAAATCACAAACATATGTTTTTTTATACCCTCGTGTAGTATCACAATGTTTTATCAAATCAAAAATAATAACCATAATTTAGCAGAGTTATGACCGTAAAATCTTACTGTGCAGTGGTACACCTGCTTATATCGTGTAGGGCCCCCGCGAGCATGCAGAAGTGCCGCAAGACGATGTGGCATGGACTCAACTAATGTCTGAAGGTATGCAGGAGGCAATTCACACCATGAATCCTGCAGGACATCCCTCAAATTCATAGGAGTGCGAGGCGGTCGAGATATCATCTGAAAAGCATGTTGCAAGGCATCCCAGATATGCTCAATATTGTTCATGTCTGGTGATTTAGGTGGCCAATGGAAGTGTCTAAAGTCAGAAAAGTGTTCATGGGGCCACTCGGTGGTAACTCTCGACGTGTGGGGTGTCGCTTTGTCCTGCTGGAATTGTCCACGTCCGTCGGAATGCACAGCGAATATGAATGGGTGCAGGTGAACGGACATGATGCTTACGTATCTGTCACCTGCCAGAGACATTTATATACGTATCAGGGGTCCCATTTCACGCCAACTGCACACATTCCTTACCATGACAGAGCCTCCACCAGCTTGAACAGTCCCCTGTTGACATGTAGGGTACATGGATTCTTGTGGATGTCTCCATACCCGTCCCTCTGCCCGATACAACTGGAAACGAGACTCCTCAGACCAAGCAACGTGTTTCCAGTCATCAACAGTCAAATTGTGGTGATTGTGGCCCCAGGCGAGGCGTAAAGCTATGTGTCGTGCAGTCAACAGCGGTACATGATTGGGCCTTCGGCTTCGAATGCCCATATCAATGATGGTCCGTTGAATATTTTGCTCGCTGGCACTTTTCGATGCCCCAGCATTAAAATCTGCGCCAATATGAGAAACGATTGCACATCTGTCATGCTTAATTAATAATTCTCGTCAGTCGTCGTTTGTGCCGTTCGTTCACGATCTTTTTCCGGCCGCAATGATGTTGAAGATGTGATGTTTTACCGGATTCCCGATATTCACGGTACACTCGTGAAATGGTCGTACGCGAAAATAAAATTTTATCGCTACCTCGGAGATGTTATGTCCATTATCTCATGCGCCGCGCCGGCTATAACACCACGTTCAAACTCACTTATATCTTGATAACCTGCCATTGTAGCAGCAGTAACCGATCTAGCAACTTTTTCAGACGCTTGTTGTCTTATATAGGTGCTTTCGACTGAATCGCGTTAATCTGATTGGTTCCATACCTCTGTTATTTGCTTCCGCACGCCTATACCGGTTTTTTGGTCTCTAAACTGTATAATTAATAACAAATACTTAAAGTGTATTTAAGAAGGACGATATATACGTATCCGTTATCGTCGATAGAGAGGATTATAGTCAAGAAAACAAATTATTAAGGTGAGTAAGGGCTCTCCGGAAAGGAATATCTGATTGGTTAACAGACACCGAAGAATCGTTATTGAAATATTCCACGGAAATAACATGGCGTTGAAAATAATAGATAAAATTTTGATTTCACAATATAAATACTATTTTAATGTTCGTGTTCAGGTATTATTTACCAAACAAATATGTTTCGCTGAAGTGAAATTAATTTTATTTTACGTGCAGTGAAGTGTGAACAATAATCGGCTTCTGGGAGTGGGTTTGGTAATGTCATTGTTATATTTAGGGACACAGGCAACAAAGACACACACATGCAGAAGAAGTCAACGATCTAAGTTTCTTCATCAGAACAACTAGATTTTGAGACAATCAGCATGTAACTGACCTCACAAGTGCAATTAAACCACAATTATATTAGGAGTAAATACTAAAGCCAAGTTTTGTGAAAATTTAGCCATTGGATAGTAGAAGCAAAATTTTATTTGAGTGCAAAATATACAAATAATATAGTACAAAATCTGCTCACCAAAAAATCGGTTCAGGCCACTTATTTAATATAAAATATATACATAAAATATTACTGGGATAATAAAATTTTACAATAAGAGCAACAATCAGATTCCCTTGACAAGAGGATGTGTAAAAATATTTGCTCAATAAAAGAAAGTCAAATCATTTGAAAATAACTATAAAATTGATGAACACCATTTTAATTATGAAAAATTTGTTTTTAGTTCAAAAGTTACTAATTTAATAAGGGGTCGCGGTGTTTTGGCAACTGAGCCTTTTTCATCATACATATTTCCCAATTTTTGAATTCTCTAGAGCGTAGTTTCTCATAATGTTTCTAAGTTTATTTCACGGGTCTTTATGAATATATGCGTTCGTTATGTGATCCGCTATATAACCTTACCACCTTACAAGCCTTCTCCTCACAAGAAAAGGTTTTACCGTAATCTTCGTTCTGCGCTCATTGAGTCCTATGCGAAAGAACGGTGTTTCAAATGGCGTTTAGTTATGCCCGACATGAGTCGCACGACGCTAACACTTTCCGACTTGTGTTTACTAATGCACCAAATAATCCTTTTTCAAAACTTTGGCATTTGATTACCTTCTCCCGGGTGATCCGAAGGATATTAAAGATTTCTAGTGAACGGCCTTGAAAAACTTTTTACAGTCTCCTTTAAAGAGCTGTATTGGATATAACCGAAATAGGTTTAAGTCCCTTTTCAAAGCGGGTGACCTCGTTAAGTGTAGGCTTATCCCACTAGTAAAGGAGAAGACCAAAATTGGCTAATATTTCTTACGTGAGTTCATTAATAAAATTTAGAAAGATGTCTTTCACCATTTCCAAGGTAGGGCGTTCAAAGTTTTGTTCATTATTTGGAGATACACATCTTAGCTGCATGATTTTACGTTTTGCATTTATTTATTTTAGGTGGTCAAAATAATTTTTATTTTATTTTATGACATTTGCTTGGTTTTGTTTGTTGCCTAATCACGATCTGGTCCCAGTAATTTTAAAGCTTACTGATATATGCGCAGCTATTAATTTGTTTACAATATCAATGGTACAAGGAAAGTTAAATTTGGTTTCCGTTTAATATTTTATTTGACGTGAATTTTGGTATAGGTATTTATTGTAATTATTAATTATATTTGTTACTGAGTCATTTAAGAAATATAGTTAGCTATTTTGTGTTGATATCAACTTTTATTTGTTTGTAGGGAAATATTTTTATTGTTTTAGCTTCTCGTAGGTTTCTTTCAGGTATTGTTTTTGACTCATTGCGTAATAGTGTTTAGACTCTTGCTAAGCGTTGCTGTCCTTCAACCTTGCCAGAGCGTGTTGTAATGGTTAATTTTTCCAAACTCTGCTGGCAAAGTGAGATTTAAAAAAAAAAATTCGGGATAATATATTTCAGAATAATATGAAACCTTGTTAAATATTTGTACTTTCTATTTGTTTCGGTTCACTGTAATCACTGCTCACGATTGTCAGATATGATTGACTAAGCAGTGTGAGCTGTTTTGTTTTAGGCAAACTTTCTTTGCTTTATCATGTAATTTTCTTACAATCTAGTAAGAACCTTTCTTTGTCCTCAATGGGAAAACATGTCACTCCTTAATTCTTAAACTCATAAAATTCGTAAAGCACGGAAAAGCGAAATGTTGTCGCTGTTAGCTTCCACCATTACACATGGCAACAGCGATAACCATCAGGCAGCCCAGATGTTAAATATGAATTGTGGACTTTTATTTCCATTGTAATTTGATGTCGGAAAGAGCCCGTTTACGCCTCCGGGTAACAACGATCAATAAAAAATAAATCGTGTATTTATATGTGTGTCTGCGGGTATGGCATCTTACTCAATTAAAAAGCGCTTACTTTGGCAGAAATCGGTGTTGCTGGAACAGACGCTACTTCAAGAAGCATTAAAAATGCCTCATCCTATCGTATTCAAGATACATGTTGCGCACCTCAATTTTACTAATACTGCGTGTAGTGATAGTATATTTACATTCGAACTTTATGGTTTTTTAATGTTCTGCCCGAAGCCCTATAACCTAACCTTCCATTCTCTAATGAAACCAATAATCACATCTGTCATTCCAAAGTCCGAAAATTTTCGAAAAACGAAATGCCACTGTTCTTAAGGTAGAAATAAAGTGGATCTCCTTATAGTGATGCAACCAGCATCACAGAAATGCACAACTTTATGAAAAGTACTGTAGAGACTTCCAAAATCGTAAGAAAAATATGGCTTGTAATTCATATGATAGGTAAGTGTTCATATTTTATTCAGTGTAAAATATGTCAGCGCAGTAAGTCTCTTTAATGGGTTAATTAATTAATAAAGAAAATTTCCATTTCTGACCCAAGGATGGGTAAACAACAAAATTGGTTTTATTAAAAAAATTCCTCATCTAACCAGGTTAGCAATTATTTATAACGCTTTTGCGTGACAAAATATTCGTATAACATTTTATGGGTGTGCTCAAAAGTTAAGTTTATTGAAATAAGTTACAATTCATGTTACACCTGTTGACTATATAGTTATTTTTAATATTAAAAATAATGTCAAGAATAGCATTTTTTCACGCAAAATTAAAGATATTAATGCACAATTGTATATAAATTAATCGCAGTAACAATAACATGTCAAATAATAGTACAATCTTAAAATACAAAAAAAAATACATTATATACTATACATAGGAAGCTGCTGCCTTTGTAGCGCAGTGGTAGAAAGTGGAACTATGCGAAGATGTCGAAAATGAATGAACAGGGAGGGCGAAGTGGTGATGTGCGCTATAACAGGCCTGGTAATGGGTTGTGAACAGTTGGAAGAGGACCGAGCACCTGGCTACCAGCAGAGGCGGAGGGGACACGTGTCCACCTGTGTCTCTGGCTATCGCCACGAGCATTTAATATTGCCTATAAAAATGTCAGTGATGAAAGTAATGCGATCATGAGCAACCGACCACTGCAGGTCTATGTTCTTATGCCTGTTGCCATGCAGCCGACAATTATTATTGTAGGTACAGCACACAACAACAATTTTAATGTTTGTATTTGTCTATACAATTACATTTGAAAGGAATAGCTATGTGTAAAATCAATGGAAATGAGATTGAAAAGGAATAATATTTTGCGAACGATTAACAAAATTTTCATCTGATCGTTCACGCAATTTATAAAAAAATAATAATAATTTTCTGTAAATATTTCTCGAACTCACTTTCTTCATAGAGCTTCAACTAACTGCAGAACAAATGCATAGCATACCAAACTATACTAGAAGAGAAATCGTAATTTAAAATAAAATTAGTTTAGTTAATTTTATTGATGGTATTATATGTGATAGAGTAATGTACGAGTTTTATTAAAATTATAGTTTTATAGCCTGAAAGTATTGTAAACTTATTATATAACTGATTTTACGAATATTGTTGTGTAATTTTAAATATTTATTTGTAATATGCCATCATTAAAAATAATTTCAAATATCCTTTTCTCATTTAAGTATATATACGTTACTATTTACTTCTACAGCAAATATTTTGGACGGTATAAAGTGATTAAATGCGTTTATACTCTGATCAAAGACAAACTGAATACGCGTTATTTTCATTTCGAGCTGCAATCTTTTGTCCGCTGGAAGGAATTTCTTTGAATAGTGTACATTAACAGCCTGACTCTACGGAAGTTGTCTAACAAGCATTTGAAGTGACTGTTCTGTGTTGCTAGGGGGAAGGGACTGGATGGGGGTAACGCACACTTATTAGTCTGGCCAGCACGAGTCTCGCTACTCGTTCTGCAGTCCGGTTCAGGTGCATGGCTGCCAGGTGTGTTGCGATCAAGTGATTGCAGGCTCTGCAGTGGTTGTGCGATCAAAGTAAAAGAACGTGGGTACACCGGAAGCATCCAGTTGAAAAAGGTACGAGGCCTCCCTTCAAGAAAAAAGAAAACAGAACTGGCTTACACCTAAGTATCCTAATGAAACACCGATCAAGTACAACATAGTACTTATTATTATACACAATTATTAAAAATGTGTGTGTTTGTGTGTGCGCGCATGTGCACAAGATTGAGGGAGAAGTAAAGGGCGTGGGAAATAGTGCATTCACGTTAGCGTGTATACACGCACACTCACAAATGCACAGAGAGGAGTTGAAGCCTTACTGTTGGTGTTGGATATGTATGTATGTATTTCTTACCCCGGTTGCATTGTAGTTTATCTGTGCAATATCGCAGTAGCACACCAGTGTCATTCATAACACGGCCGACGAAGGCATGCGTACATGAAGATAGAACAAGTGAGTTAACGAGTGAAACAAAAACCTTTGTAATGCAGATGAAACTGGAAATTAATTTAACTAATACAGTTAGTTTGTTATTTAATAATGATTAAGTGATAGTGTTTAGGGTAAAGTAATCAGATTTAGAAAAAAAATTCTCTGTCTTTAACTGCGCTATATTTCAGAAGATGCATTGTGACTGGTATGGTCTCTGTAGAGTTGGGAATGAGTTAAGAAAAGGAGTTCCATGTTTCAAAGTCGACTCACTAGTGTAACATTTAAATAAGTGGAATGTTATTTTTAAAATCAAGATTTTACTTGCTTTATGCGCAGAAGTATACGAGTAAACACGTTAGCAACACATGTACACGCATTACATTTTCTCAATTAAACTTGACTAATACATGAATGAAGTAATGAGGTCCACGACAATGCCTATTTTACATATGCACATAAAAATTGATCCTAAGCAGGTATTTCAAAAACCAACACGGTGCGTGTGTTCCGCCAACATTGTTAAATGTGGGCAGAAAAAGAACAAAGTGCTGTTTATAATGGAACGTTTCGCCCATCCGTAAGTACTCATTAAAATATGCTGTCTCCGTCCATTCTCACAGTCAGACAAAACTCCCGGATATCAGTAAATATGAAGAGAGAAAGGAAGTTTACAGTAATACACTTTTACTCTCTTAACATAGAGGCTCAACACTCAATAAGACGAGATTCATCCTACCTCATAAAAATGTTCTCCATTAAATTCAGAAAATTTTGCCTAATGTTTTGCTTTCATCAACCCGTCCTATTGTGATTTCAGGGATACCTACCCACATTAAACATCCCTTTAAAACGCACGCGATTCTTTTCTGTGAATCTCCTACAGTAAAATGTTTATTTTAGGCGAATTAATTTCACCCATACATAAGAGTATTAAAACATAAAAGACCAAATAATACGGAAAAATTACACCCAACAACAACAAATTTTGCCGCAAGTCAAGGGAAATCCAGACGCCATATATGAAGCCGGGCTCACCGTTGACAAGGGTAGTTTTATCGATGCCTTCACATGCCATACAATACGGACGAAAATCGCTGTGGGTTGCCGCCGTTGATTTCCCGACAACAATTTCTAAACGGCACGACACAATACCGTCCACCGTGTGGTGTACATCGTTTATTGGGATGTCCCAATGTGTTCAATTTTTCCCCGCTTCTCAGACAAAAACGGACTCAAGTCAGCACGTTAGAAGCATCAATTGGAATGTGTGTGGTCTGTTCTTCCTGTTTCGAAATAGGTTTTGATTTCTTGACACTGGAGTTTTTAGAGAAAGCTGCAATACTATTGTTATCAGTAGTATACAGTTTTCTTTGCTTTATTTAAATATGCTGTTATATGCAGTAAACATCAGTAACGGTCGTCAAAATTGGAAAAAAAAAAAATTCTCTCCAAAACACGTGTAGCTCTGTAGGCGCCGCGCTATGGATACTGACACAAACACATCGTTTCGTCTTAAAATGGCAAGACACAAATTTGTACACATACTGGCCAGATGTTTGCGTCCGAAGGAAGTATAAGACTTGATGCATGTACAGTTATTTACGTCTACATATGAGTGTGCACACATATACTGCATTACTATAGGTATGTGTGCACTATACCCGTAAATCGTGTTACTGCATAGCGACATGTATGTGTTGTGTAATTTTTGTAACAAATTTCACAATTATGAGAGTAATGAACGAATACGTGTTGAAAACAAAACTTCTCAATCTTGTGCCGTGCTTCGAGATGAAACGTACAGAATAATGATGAACAATGTCGTAGATGACACTTATCGCACATACACGTTTTCCACCGTGAACCCGAGCAGACGTTTTTTTAAACCAAGGGTGCTCAACCTTTTTAACAGTCGGGCCAAACGAACGATTCAGACATTTTTGGCGGGCCACTGACGGTTGTTATTTAAGTTATTTTTAAGACTTGTGCAAGAAAATACCCAATATTAAGAAATGAAATTGTTGTTTATTAAAATAATAAAACAATACACTTTTGCTTCTTCATTCTAATGTTATGTATCTTAAATCAAAATCGAACTAAATAAAAACTAAGGTTAATACAATTAATGTGATTTCTGACATTGCTTCTGTTGTAATCATTTTCTTATATTAGGCGTCAAATCAGATGTTGAAAGTAACAACAAGTCACTAATATGTTGCTCTGTTAGTGATGTGCGGTATTTATTTTTAACATAATTAAGGTTTGAGAAAACCTTTCCACAGACATATGTTGATCCAAAACTACTTAAGAATTGTAAGGCCAGGTCTGTTATGATAGGAAAATCTTCTGTTGGTACCAATTTCCAGAAATTTGCAAAATCTTCTGAAGAATTTTGTGGTTTTGAGGATACTTTTTCGGCAAAAAGGTTTTTTAGCGCAAAATGACTTTGCAGTTCAGTGAGTTCTAACTGAACATTGGCAGGATAAGTAATTATTTCAGTCAAACTGATTATGAAGGGATTCACAAAAATTTGTATATTTTGTTTTTTACTCTCAAAGTCTTGAAATCTTCTCTCAAACGATTGTAATAAGGAGCTAATTTTAGATTCGTATTTAGAACAATTGATGGTGTCAATATTGAGTTTCTCTTTCAAATCTTTAAGTGTGGGAAAATGGTCAATATTTTCTGTGCTTAAGTTAATTAAAAACCGATTTAATTTAGCTTTAAATCCGCTTATCAAACTAAACATAGTCGGAAATGAACAATCTTTGCCTTGTAATTTGAGATTCAAAATATTGAGATAATTCGTAACGTCAACAAGAAATGCAAGATCACT